>PVIC010017565.1:0-32616 GCA_004025085.1 Thryonomys swinderianus
TTGACCTCCCTCTTCCCATCTGGCACATTTCCCCCTTCCTCCTTCACAACAATAGCACTTTGAATATCCATCACTGACGTTTGTCCCTAGTGAAGTACGTGCGGGTAAGCAATGATTCCACTTCCACCCACAGTAGTCATGTATCTGTACTGGCTCTTTTCTAAGGGCCTGGCCCTATTGGCTTATACTATGACTAACCTCACTGTCTCCCCTCAGAGGCACACTTCACTGCCAAGAGAGATGGTAACAAGTGCAGGCCTCTCTACTTCCTGGTTAAGAGCGGGTGTAGTTGTGACTGGAGGCCAGAGATACCTTCCAGAGGGTCTATTCAAAGGAGGCTCAGTAGATGCCAGGTGTTCTTATTTCAGCTAGGCTGTGATGATGAGCAAATCTTTCTACCTAATGAGTAATTTTCTTGAGTTTTCTTCTGGCAGAAAGATTTCACTATTGAGAGTGGACTTGAGTTCCTCTACAGAACCACCAGAGCTAGGACTTCTCTACAGTCATATGTCCTAGAAGGTACCCACCTCTTCTCTCCGTTTCTTGCAATGACACAAGCAAATCCCTGTCCTCACGCTGGCCGAGTCACAAGATACTTTCATTTTCTCATCTCTATGGTCCTCCAAAACATTTATACTTTCTCTCTTTTCCCATGTTCTTGTCATTTTCACCAATGTAATTCTGTCAGGGTACTATTTATATTTCCAAGAGATACAAATAATTAAGTATAAATGTTACAAAATCAAGGTAGCATGTGGCTTACTGTGATCTATATTCCCCTTTTTTGTTTTTCCAATTGCTATTTCAGTGTTAAATGTACATGTTCGATAGCTATTCCTTGTGGAATATAAGGCATTCCAGTAGAATGGCTAACATTGTATCACTGCAAAAATCTTTGAAAGCTTCCTCTTATATCGGCATTTTCTTAGCAACTCTAATCTTTGCAAAAGCTGAGACAGTGTTGCTATATATGCCCCACAATTTCAACTACACGGCAAGTGGCATACATGAAATGAAAATAAGTATCTATACTAAAATGTACATACTGAAGTCTGCAAATTGGGATATACGGGGACTAGTATAGACAGCTAAGCTAATTAGATTTGTTGCATGAAGTTAGATAGTGATGGCCCTCAAAATAGTCGATACAGAAGACAGTTAAGGCCCATATACTCAAGGCCAAGTCTCAGACAGAAAAAAAATACCATACTCAAATGCTTCCTTTATAGATAAATAGCAGCTATTGATATTCTAAAAAGACCTCAATCATCTTAAGTAGAGACCAAAATCTTTGTAGTCCATTTTATTTTATGTCCACTTGCTGCATGACTGGCTTCATTTGATCCAAATGTAATCGATATTACCTATAGCAACTATTCTTATTGTCATCTTGGTTGATTATGGTTTTGTCCCATCTCATTATTTCCCATTGGATCAATATTATCTAAGCAACTGTTCTTGTCATCTTATTAGCTAACTGTAGTTTGGTCCCATCTTGTATTTGTATCGCTTTGTATCTTTGCTCAATAAAACATCTTTGAGAAGCAGGGGTAGGCAGCCTCTTTCTGGTCACCTTTCTGTCTCCCTTAGACAGACGCTGTCTTTCCCTCAATAAATATTTCCTACTTTTAAAAATTGATTTCATTGGGAGAATTCATTCTTCACTTTTAGAGAACATGAACTCAGTGTTTTGGATTTCTCTCAGATTGGGAGTTATAATATTCTCCTTATTTGCATTATTTACATTATGTGGATTACTTGGCACCCTATGCACTATGTCCATTTGCCATAGCTCATTTACCTGCAGGCCCCAGAGATTACAGCCTTCTGGGGGAACTGATGTAGGCAAATTTTGCCATTCTGGACAAGACTGTACAATGCAGTGTGCCTGTGATCTGGAAAGTGTAAAGCTAGATGTAAGGGCTCCAGCATTTTGATGAAAATAAAAATGAGAAAGCTTCCCCTGTTGAAAACTCAAAGCGATGAGTTTATAGGCATGATAATTTCCTTCTGCCACTGGTACAGGAAGACTAGAGTGAGAAACTACATGACCTACATAAAAGGAGATAGTCCTGTTCCAAATGGCTGCCTGCAATTGCAAAAATATATGAAACAAAAATTCATTTTATACTGAATTAGATTAAAACTAAAGTACTTTTTATCGTGGCTGTCCCTTAATGATTAATGACATTAACTACATAGGCAGAATCACAGAAAATGTTAACAGCTTCTGCCAAAGTACATTCTAATTGATAATCAGAGCAACCAAATCTGATAGGTGGCCGAAAGTCCCGGGGTAGCACTTTTTGGTGATTTTTCATAGTCTAGTAAGTAGCAAGACCTTAAGAGAATCCATCTAGACAATAAGCTGAAGCATTCATAAGAGGAGTTGTTTGAGTATTTCTAGGTGCAATAAATGAATCATGACAACACAGCCTTATAAACTTATCTGAAGGTTTATGATTATCAACTAATCTTCTATCATCTGCAAAGTCTTACTGCCAAACTAAGGAAATTTGTAATACACAAGTATGTTCTAGAAGGTTAACAGGAAGCACAATATAGTCAGGATTAAATCCTAAAAGCTATATGTGGCAGTGGCAAGCCTGATGAATTAGCATAGCTATTTGATCTGCCTGAGGACTCTTTTGTAAACTAGTTAGGAAGATAAAGCCATTCAGTAAGTTAACATTTACCCAGCATCTGGAACTCTGAGAAATAAATTTCTAGTGTTTGTAAACTTAGGTTTTTTTATAGTAGTCTGAACAAACTAAAGAATTTAGATGAACAGCTGTCACATTTTCTACTGTTTATTTTTTGAAGGTACTTTAATATAAATTACAGTCAGCAGGGGTTTATCTCAGTGGCTCTGGCACCTGCCTCACAAGTGCAAGGGCCCTAGTTCAGTCCCCAATACAAAACACACACACACACACACAAATGGAATAAGTTACAGACAGTATATGACACTTCACATGATTCTTCCATGTATTCTTTTTTAAAATGTTTTATTACAAAAAAATTACTTTTGCCAGGGGTGGTGGTTCATGCCTATAATCCCAGAACTCAGGAGGCAGAGACAGGAGGATTGCTGAGTTTGAGGCTTGTTTGGGCTACATAGTGAGCTCAGGGCCAGCCTGAACTACAAAGCGACACCCTGTCTCAAAAAAGAAGAAAAAGAAAAAAGAAAAAAATTTACTTTTACTTAACTAAAACTTTTGAAGTTAAAATGAGACACTTGTAGTATACCAAAAAAATTTCCTGGCTGGAGATTTAGCTCAGTGGTTCTGGTGTAACCACATACAATAATACAGGGTGTGGTGACTCATGCCTACCAGCAATCAGTACCACATACCACAGTGCCGGGCGTGGTGGCTCAGACCTGTAATCCCAGCACTCAGGAGGCAGAGGCAGGAGGATTGCTGAGTTCGAGGCTTCCCTGGGCTACATAGTGAGCTGAAGGCCAGCATGAACTACAAAGCAAGACCCTGTCTCAAAAATAAAAAAGAATCTCCATCAACATGTTTAAGTTTTTGAACACAGATAAAAGAAAAGTGAATGTAGAAACATAATAACTTTTTTAAATGATCAGATGACAGAAGAAAAGAAACAGACTATCCTATAAATTCCAACTCATATGCCACGATCAAGGCCTGTCTTCTTCCGTTTCCCTACAACCCTTTTTCTTCCAGTATTCTAGACTGACCAGGATAAAATTACTTTTTTATTATTATTTTTGTGTTTTCAGGATCACACTCACAACCTTGCACTTGAAAAGCAGGCAGCAGCACCACTAAGCAAAATCCCCAGCCCCCAAAATTAAGTGTATTGTAAATAGTGTGTGTGTGTGTGTGTGTGTGTGTGTGTGTGTGTGTGTGTGTGTGTGGTGTGTGGTGTCTTTGGGGGGAGGGGAATATATGTGTGGGGAAAAAGAGTGTATGTGGCCAGGCGTGGTGGCTCACGCCTGTAATCCCAGCACTCTGGAGGCAGAGGCAGGAGGATTGCTGAGTTGGAGGCTTGCCTGGGCTACACAGTGAGTTCACGGCCAGCCTGAACTGCAAAGTGAGACCCTGTCTCAAAAAAAAAAAAATATGAGAACAACTGTAAGTACATTAAAAAGAATCTTTCAAATAAATTATTAATCCCCTAGAGTCACCACAATGGTGCCATCAGGACTGATGTAGCTCAAGACTAACTGACTTGGGAAGAAGTTTAAGAGCGGCGGTAATAGCAGAGTTAGAGAGGAAGTAATAGCAGAGTTAGAGGGGTAAACTTGCAGATACAGACTTGGAAATGCATCCATATTCAACCACTGGTTAGCCAGGTAGCCTCATCCCATCCCTCGGTTCCTTCATGTGTGGAATTGAAGAAGTTAATCAAATAGAAGAACACTTAGCAATAAGGTTGCTATGCAGAGATAATGAAAGCTAACCACTATTGGCTTAAAAATGCATTAAAATCTTATGGTACCCGCACCTACCTTGGAAGGACAAGGCCAGAGTTCGATCCCTGGTACCACCAAAAAAAAAGAATCATATGGTACAAATAACACTTTGCCCAAAGATGTAGGATCTGTGTATACATCTGTATTTCTCATCACTGAGACAAAATGCTCAACACCCACAACATAAAGGAGGAGGGGTTTACTTGGGTTTAAATGGATTTTAGTCCAATGCCGGCAGACTCAGATGTGAAAATGCCATGGGAGAAGCACCTGGGCAGGGGAAAGCTGCCCTCATCACAGCAGCAAGGAAGCAGAGCACTCAGGAGGAGCAGGGGAGACCGATCTGCTCTTCCAGGTCAGGGCCCCAGTGAACCCACTCCAGCCAGGCCCCATCTCCTGCCAGCACACTTAGTGCATTCAATATTGTGTTCCCATGATCCAATCACAATCCCAACATATGAGACTTTGGGGGGCACTCCAGATCTAAACCAGAATGCCATCTGGTAGTCAAATATTTACTGGGCATTGACTAACTCCAATGCACTTCATTAGGCAAAGAGAATATTATCAGTGGACCAAAAATTGCTCATCCCTGCCTGTATGGAGTCCAAGTCTATTACTTGCGACTGATGTGAAAATTAAGCACGAGATCCCATTCTAGTACAAGAAAAACAAGGGGAAATGAACACCTGGAATAGTAGGCTTTGGCTCTGCTGGGAGGTGCAGGGGTGTTTCCGAAGAAAATGGCAGTTGCTCGAGACAGGAGGAAGCTTGGATTGCAAGAGACACACAGAAGTGGGAAGCAGTGAGCAAGACAGTTTGGAATCAATCAACTGTGGTTCCAGACCTCACTGCATACTAAGTTCAGGGTACTGTAATGGAACACTATAGACCGAATGGCTTACACAACAAACAGTTATTTCTCATGGCTTTGGAGGGTGTCTAGCCAGGTGCTGGCAGCTTAGGCATTAAGTGGGACTGCGCTTTGTGCTTACTATGTGGTCATTTTCTTCTTGCATTCTCACAATGTTGAGAAAACGGAGGGAGAAAGCATGCTCTCAGTCTCTTCTTACCAAGGTACCAGTTTTATTCACGGGGACTCTACCCTCATGATGTAAGTATTCACCACAGGCTCTGCCCCCTAATGCCAACACTTTGTGGGGCAGGAGTTCAGTGTGTGAATTGGGGGAAACGCAAACATTCAGTCTACAGTGAACACCTAGACATCATTGTGACTCTGATCTACTGCTCAACCTCTCCACTCATTATTAATGTTAGGAGGATTAAATTTACAAATATGCAAAGACCTTAGCATTATGCCTAACAAATAGCAAATATTCAATAAATGCTATATCATATTAAAGCAAATAAATCCAAAGTGGTAATAGTACGTGCAGAGTTTTCCCAGGGACTAGGGTTAGGACAGTGCCAATGTGCATTCACCTGAGTATTGAATTCCCTTTTCCATGTTTAGGATTGGGGTTATGGTTAGGAATAGGATAGGGATAGTGTTGGTATGTGTTTGCCAGAGTTTCGAGGTACTTTATACAGGTTTAGGATTAGGTCGAGAGTTAGAATTAGAGTATGGATAGTGTTGGGATTGATTTACAAATTTACCCAAGTTCTGTTTCCAAGTTTAGGATTAGGCTTAAGGTTAGAACTAGGGTTAGAGATAATGTCGGAGTGCTTTTAGGGTTAGGGATAGTGTTGGAGTGTTTTTACCAGGCCACTAATTCTTTTTCTAGGTTTAGGCTCACAGTTAGGATTAGGATTAGGGTTAGGGTAGTGTTGGTGTGCACTTACCACAGTACTCCGGTTCTTTTTTCTAGGCTGAGGGATAGGATTAGGGTTAGGATTATGGTTGGGTATCATGTTTGAGTGTGTTTACCCAACTACGCAGGTTGTAAGGAATTCCTTAACTAAAGATTTAGAAGTGTATCCATTGTATATGAACATTATATGTATGAATATAGAGAATTTATATAATTCTGGAAATAGATTTTTTTCACTTTTCTCTAAATTGCAGTATGTGGATATGCTTTGCACCATCTTCTCTACACCGAAGAGAATAAATAACCCATTCAACACAAAACACCACATATGAGGTGTAAGACATCACTCAATTTAAACCCAGCCCTTTCTTTCATTGCTTGTTTTAGAAAAGGGTCTCCACACATCTTTAATGTTATTTTAAATTCAGAATTAGAGCGGGTGGACAGTCTAAGCAATGTTAAGATGTTCAAAAATACTAAATCTCCTATTAATGTTTACCTGAAAATCCTGTTCATAATGTCAGAGCGAAAGTGATTATGGCAGAGGATATGGAGGACAGATCAGAGTTTAGAGTGACTTGTGTGTGTGTTGTTTCTCCCTGTTCCTTCCTACAAGTTGTTCTGTGCTCTTTGGCACAGAGATTCTTTCAGGCAAAACATTAATGAAATAGACCTGAGCCATTTATTAATATATGTGCTGCCAAAGCAAGCACCTGAGCCATTTATTAATGAAGCAATATTAACTACTGCTTTTTTCCTTCACCATGATGCTACCAATATTTCACTATTTTAGTGTGTTTTATGTGACAAAAACTATCTCCTTGGACAAAATTTTACTTATACTTCTCTGAGTAATCTCCTCCATTAGCTCTAGCTTTGGGATTCCCTCTTTTTCTGTGGTAAAATCCAGTTTCAAGAAGAATATTGTTAAGTCAATTTAGTGGCAACCCCACTCTTGATATCTGACGGCCCTTGATTTTTATCACCCTGGCCTTCTCCAGCACTAATGCTGCCAAGTCAGTTTAAGCAGAAAACTTTTATCCTTGATTTTTCTTCTTAGCAATCTTCCATCTTTTGACCCTCACCTCTACCTTGGTTATAAATCTCTGCCTGACCTTATTGGTGTTAAATGTCCAGTTTTTCTCCTCCATCACAAGACCCAGAGCAGTGGTTCCTATACCTATTACTATGGCCGTTCCCTTTGAGGAAAGTTGACTTAACCATCTTTAATAAGTGCTGTGAGTAATTAGTCTTTATTTAATCTGTGCATTAGTTGGTTTAGTAAGCATAGAACATCTGTCTACATAGTTTTCTACAAGTTTGTTGGAGGCTTGCTTTTTCTATTGCCTAACTGGTCAATGGCGTCATAATTACTAAAAATAGAAGACAATTCCAATCCTTTTCTAACATTGACTCTGTAAACACCTCCATCTGTGGCTGTTGGTTTGCTCCCAGTGCTCTTGTACTTTTTAAAATTTGCTTTTTCTTGTGTTCTTTTCCTGCATCTTCTCCCTATCTTATTGCAGTTATTTTTTTAGATTCACCTGTAAATAAATATCCACTTCTATCTGATTTATTTAATTTTCCTCCCATAACTTCTCCTGCCTTACAGAACCAGCCCGTGCTTCCAACACCAGTCCCTGGGTCACAATCAATGAAGCATCTGAAGAAATACAGCTTCCCAGGTGCCACTGATGTTAGAACTTCAGGGACTCATAATTCTAACATAATTTTAAGATGATCCTATTGATCCGTCCTATTGATGACTCTGAGAAGCAGATTGGGTGTTAGTCTATGAGGTACTGATCATATTTGGATTTATTTCTTTAGTTAATCCAGAAGGTTTCCTGAAGTCTAGCCCCATCATTTTAACAGACAACTTGTCGCTGTACATCCCTTAGCCAGCTCATCCCAAACTATGTATATTCCCTATATTTCTTATTTGGTTAATGATACTAGTTATAATCACCATCCAGGCTAGAAGCTTCTGTTACCTATAGCTTTCCTCTCACCCCTACATCTAACTGATGACATACTCCTGCTAATCAGGTTTGTGAAAATACCTTACTTTTCACCTGATGCCCTGTGACCATGTACTTTACACTTTCAGCCTTTGCCTAGAACGTAATGATACTTTTAAATTTACCTAAGATTTTATTTCTTTTATCTCTATTCTTTATATTTCTGTATCAATCGTCCTACAGAAACACTGGGACCACTGTGATAACACACACGCTCTATACTTGAGCTTATCCAGTGTGGTAGTACTTACCCCCGGTGGCTATTGACAGCTATAAATGTGGATAAAGTGGCCCAATAACTGAATTCTAAATAGGAGTAAATTCAAACATAAACAGCCACTCAGATCTAGATGCTACCGCAGGTGACAGTATGGCTCTAAAATATGGATCTTTTCATACCTTATCCTATTGCTTTCAAAAAGTTCAGCACTTCTCTAAGGTCTGTAGTATGACACTAAAGACCTTCATACTGTCACTTCCCTTTCCTTTTCCACCCCAATCATCTTCACCCCCGTCCACTGCTGCCCAAACTTGCTTTTTCTAAAGAACCCATTTTAAGACCTCTTGGTTTTTGATATTATTCTTTGCTCCGTAGAATGCCCACCCCTTATCCCTTTCCTTTTAAAAGCTTACCCAATTTTTAGAGGCTAATTTAAAAAGCTCCGACCCACTTGTCTGGAGGGACCATTCCCTGGACAAGCCACTTAGCACCTCTCAGCAGTTTTCTCGTCTGAAACATGGGAACAAGAGCATTTCCTACCTTCTGGGCTGTTGAGGGATTTAATGTTACACTTTGTTTTCAGACTCCACCTCAGAGAAAGCGCACAATAAAAGCAGCTGATATTACTTGCTCTCTCCCCGAAACACTGACGTCTTCCATCTGGAAGGCACTCTCTGCTCAAGACTGACTTTTTTGGCAGCAGGGTCCAGTCTCACTCGTGACTGTCCTGCAGTATTCGACACCGCAGCCATCAGACAAGGGCCTTGGCTGGGTGGAAACTAAACGAATGAACCAACTACTCACATAAGATGACACAGAAGAAACATCTAAGTATGTCCTTTGTTTTACATATCTCTGGGGAGGAGAAAAAAGGAGACAAAGTTACAAGCAAGGACGGGAGAACAGCACACCAACCCTTTCCTTTGGAGTGTTCAGGCTTTCTTCTAAGTCTGGCAGGAATCTGGGCCCCTTGTGCTTGGCCTGGAGTGTGAGTCCTGATCTCCTGCCATTCTGCTTTTCTTTCTGGGCCGCTGGTCCTCCGCCTCCCTCTGTCCTCTCCATAGGGACTGAGCTTTCCTCTCTGTCACCACGGCAACGGCAGGGATGCCGCATTCTTCTCAGCTCTGCCTGTCTCAACTCCGGTCGCCTTTGTCCAGAGAGCTGGCTGGCTTCTTTATCCGCACACTACTAAATCAGCGAAGTGCGACCCAGAACTGTGCGCGTTATTCTACCGCTTTAAAAAGCTGATGCCTAGCAGTTTCTTTCCTGAGGATGGCCCCTCTCCAGACATTTCAGTCCTCTTGATTGTACCAGACATTTTCGGCCCCTTAAAAAAGCCTCTTTAGCCTTTGTCAGAGCGTGCGACTTAAGCGCAGGTCAATTTTAAAGCAAGCAACAGAGCATTCATAATGCGTTTCCTTTTTAAAAGCACCGTGGACCAAAAATAAACCCGACAAAGGGCAGCTGTGGAGTTTGAACATGTGGAAAACTCCACAGGCGGCAGTTATATAACTGGAAAGAGGCACGCTAAATATTTCACACCCTTAGCTGAGATTCCAACTCTTGACCCACGAAGAAGCCAAGAGCATAAAACCACACCTTGACCCTCCCAGGAGCAAAAGCTCGTCCTGAGGCGAGGCCAGGGCTGAAGCTACAATCCAAGATCTTTTTTTCCTTTTTGTTTTTTTTTTTTAATTTCCCCTCTCGCATCCGAGGCGGAGCTCACGGGCTTCACCGCCTCGGAGCGCTCCCCCGCGGCTTCGCACGTCCGAGCCGCGCGCTGCCGCGTCTGCGGCCCCGGGCGGAAAATCCGCGGGGGAACCAAGTTCTGCGCCCCGCGAAGAAAAGCGCCCGTGGCGAGGCCCCGCCCCGCCCCCACCGACGGCCCCGCGCCCGGGGGGGACAGCTGGCGGCGCGGCCGGACAAAGCGGATCAGCGCGGGCGGCGCGGGGGCGGGGGCGGGGGCGGGGGCGGCCGCGTCCCTCCCGCGCCCCCGGCGTAGGACCCGGCGGACACCGCGCCGCCCGCGCCTCCCTCCGCGCCCACCCACCCTTTAAAGCCTCGGGCGGCCCCGTCCCCGGCTGGCGATCTGCCCCAGGCGGCCCGGAAGGCGCCCAGATCCGGAGACCCCGCTCCCCGCCCCGGGACCCCGAGAGCTCGGCGCGCCGGGCACCAGCCCGGCCGGAAGATGGCGAGGAGGAGCCGCCACCGCCTCCTGCTGCTGCTCCTGCGCTACCTGGTGGTCGCCCTGGGCTGTAAGTGTCTGGGGTCCCTCCTCCCGCAGGGTCCCGCGCGGACCTCCACCCGGGGCGCGCGGCTCGGCGCCCGCTCCCCGGCACTAGCCCGGGCGCTTGAGGCTCTGACCCGCCGGCGGGCTCCGGTCCCGCAAAGTTGGGCGAGTTTTCAGAGGCTCCTGATGAGAATCCAGAAGCCGCTCTGGGTCCGGTGGGCGCTCGCGGGCGGGCGGGAGTCCGGGATCCGCTTCGGCTGGACGCTCGGCCGGCTCGGGGCGCCCACGGACGGCGCCGCGGAGGGCGTCCCGAAGCCAGCTTCCCGGGGTGGTTTTAAGCGGGATTTTCACGGATTTTGGACTCGGGATTTTAAATCCTACGATTTTTTTTTTCCCCAGACCTAGGGATCGAACTCAGGACCTTGCACTTGGCGGGGGTGGTACCACGTTTCCTTTTATTTTGTTTTCTTGGCGCTAACATTTTAGGAAAATTGAGCAAGTAACAATAGACATTGAAGCCTTGTGATCTTGCTTTTTCTTTCGTTTATTTCCCTCTTTAGTTTCTCTTTCTTTCTTTCTTTCTTTCTTTCTTTCTTTCTTTCTTTCTTTCTTTCTTTCTTTCTTTCTTTCTTTCTTTCTTTCTTTCTTTCTTTCTTTTTCTTTCTTTCCTTCATGTTTTTGCAGTAAAGTGAGATTTTTGCTGTTCTTCAAGTTCTGGTAACACAATACTTACAATTACCTGTCGCTAAGTGCTTCATACTCGAGGAGGCCTGACTCCCTCTCAAGCCCCTCTCCTTAGTCAGGGGGTCACTGCTCAGACCAGGGTGATGGGTCAGAGTCCCTTAGAGAGAGAAGAGTTCAAGTTGTGTCGGAGAAAGAACGTGTCAAACTGAGAAGGTGGAGTTTCACAACAAAACGTTTATGCAGTTTTGGTAACTTACTAACTCAAGGAAAGACGCGCGGATGCTGAAAGGCAGAAACGAGCCAGGCTGGAGAGATTGTAACAGACACCTGGGGAAGTTACGCATATGCAGAAATACTAAATTTTAAAAGGGATTCTTTTCCTAGAAATGAGCGCTGTTAGTTAGTGGGGAATCTTTGAGAGCCGAGCAGTTTAGTGAGAGCTGTTCCTGCTGCATGTGGCAGGTCCTCCAACCTTAGATGGAGCAGAAGTCAGCCACGTGACTTGGGCCTATCATCTCTCATCAACTGATAAAGTTTTTGGTAAGAGAGGAACATCTGGACTATTCATAAAATAACAAGGTTGTGCTTTCAGGGCAGAGCTGACCCAAAACAGTCCAGGGGCCCCGTTCCAGGAAAATTCTGCCTCTGTAATCATTGTTAAGAACAAAGGATACTACTCAAGAGAACAGTTCCAGCCTGTCATAGTCCCAGTTACCCAATGAACAGAGAGGCCAAAAGGGCTTGCTGGTAGACCTGATAATTATTTCAAGACCATTATAGAAATGATGTTTAAAAAAAAGAAGGAAGAGAAACACAAAACCTTCAGCCTAAAGAGAACAGTGTGAACACTCCTTTATTCTTCATCCTGAGCCCAGCAGAGCCTTGAGATGGTTGCTAAAATAAGACCAACTACATTCACTTTGTCCCCAGAAGTAGACAGGTATACAGTAGTCTGTGCTACTTTGTGAACATAGTTATCTCACTTATACCTTCTTAAATGGGCAAGATGTATGGCTGATTGACCTCTGTTAGCATGTTTCTTCGGGAGATCCACAATGAATTTGTGCAAGACTTCTCTTGTATTTCCTTGGAGTGTGCCAGAAAGTGCACCACTGTCCTCTACTACATGGAAACCGAACTTAGTATCATCTGAAAGCAGTGCTGTAAGAGCTTTTATACGAACTTCGTTGTCACACAAGTATAGTAATGTATGAATTGGTTTGAGGGACTCAAAGTCAGTATCAGCTTTCTTTTCCTTTCCTTCTTCTGTTATACTTGTTCTACAGTAAACAACAGACCCTTTGGAGGTACCGTGTTAAAAGTTTGAGTCTTGATTGTACAGATGTAAAGGCTCCCAGGACAGAAAGGTGGTTTAACTGGTGACTTGAGGTGAGATGCGGCTGCAGTCTCATCTGCTAACATCTTTGCCACTCCTGAAATCCAGCTTTAGGAAAGAATGATCAATGATACCATGCTGGTGCCATTGCTTAGGCCACTCCACGTTCGTAGTTAGCTTCTTGATCTCCACATCTCCACATTCCTGTTGATCCACCATCTTCTCATCTTCTCCTCCCTAATGGACCAGTTCTGGGTATTGGCCCTGACGTCAGTCACCAGCTCCTTCTCACCAGTCAGCCTCACGTGTTGTAATCTGTTCACGTAAGACCTGTAATATCACTTCCTCACCTGGGGTGGAATGAAAGATGGCAAGCAGAAGGGAGGGCGATGGTGCTGATGACCTGCCACTTCGGACCAGACCCCACCTCCTAGCAGCAAGTCAGCTGTTAATTCCCAGCCCGATCGTCTTCCAGAAGCTCCACCTATGCCCATAAGATATTTGAGCTCTGGTAGACGTCTAGATAGGAATCATAATATTCCTTCCCTGGTTCCCAGAAGACTTATACACATTTCTTTTTTTTTTTTTTTTTTTTATTTTGAGACAGGGTCTTGGTTTGTAGTTCAGGCTGGCCCTGAGCTCACTATGGTGCCCAGGCAAGCCACCGCAAACTCAGCAATCCTCCTGTCTCTGCCTCCCGAGTGCTGGGATTACAGGCGTGAGCCACCACGTCCGGCATTGTGGTATGCGGTGTTGATTGTTGGTGGGTGTGTCTCCACGCCCAGCATTCTATGTGGTTACCGGGGATCGAACTCAGGACCTTGCGCTTGCGAGGCAGGCGCCGGAACCACTGAGCTAACCCTCCGGCCCTATACACATTTCTTTATGCATAGTGCTTTTAGTTCATTTCAAAGAGTCGCCAAAGTTTTAAAAGTTACAACATTGCTGAGAAGTCCAAATCCAAAATCTCCTTCAAAACATAAAGCAAACTTTTAGAAATGAACCCCTGGAAGTGTCAAGCAGAAGTTAATGCCATGCCCTATTTACAATGCCACAAGGTAAACATTCCCATTTATAAAGGGAGAGATAGAGGGGGTTAAAACCAATGGGACCAAAGTAAACCTGAAACTGAGAGAGCAAACATTAAATCCTGTGGCCCCATATCTAGCATCCAGGACAAGCTGTGGAAGATGTGAAATACAAGCAGCTTGTGTAGCTATGGCCCTGCAGCATTACTGGTAGTTGTGCCCCACATTTCTTGAATGGTTTTGCTCACTCCTTGTGGCTTCCTCAGATGTTCTACATTACTGGCTTCTCTAGCTTGCTGAGGACTCAGCTGCAATTTTGGTTGCACTCTCATAACTTAATGAACTGCCCTCTCAGAAACATACTGCCTGACCTCCTCCCAGGCCTTCTTCTGAAATCTAGATGGAAGTCTACATGGCTCCTTAACTCTTGCATTTTGTATGCTTGTATAACCAGCATGAATGCCACAGTCTGCTACCAGTTTGAGCAGTAGCCAGGCCCCCTTGAATCACGACTGCCGAGGCCTCTGAGTGCCTGATGAACACTATGAACTGAACGTGGGGGAATAAATTCCTAGGCAGTTGTTCTAGAACAGGATGCCCTGGAGCTCTCTTCTCAAAGCAAAGTTTTCACTTTGGCCACTTTGAGTCTGGAGAGGGTGGGGTATTGCTGATTCCTTTGATGTCCTGAACCATCTGTTTTGTTGTACTAGTGTAAACTACTTGGTTTCTTTAAAATTTCAATTATATTTTTGTTTACTTTTAAATGGTTTAATGTATTAATTTTAAATGTATTTATTATTTTGATCTTTGGGAGGGATACAGAGACTGAACCCAAGGGGCACAGAACTATATCCCCACCCCTTTTGTATTTTTAGTCTGAACCAGCTCTGGCTAAGTTGGTTTCTTTTTTAATGCTAAATCTTTTCAGCAACCAACCTGTTCTTTCCTGCAACATTGCAGCCTCCAACTTTACTGGAACTTTCTTTCTGTCCAAACTCAAAACTTTAAAATCCTTCAGCTCTGCCATTTGCTCTTGATTTCTCAGTGTAGAGCTCACTAGAAGTTTCCAGCATACTCATGCCTTTTCCTTAATATAGGCTGTGGAGACTATAATTTTAATTATGCCCAAAGCAGGCTGTGAAGAGTTAAGCCCACAATTGACTTGTTTATAGTAGTGACTCCAGCCAGAGCCTATGCGCTAAGGTCAGAGTAACTCACACCCAAATTCCACTCCCACCATTAAAATCTTACCAGAAGGACGGTGTTCTAATTACAACCAGTCTACAGCCATACTACCCTGATTGCGCCCAATCCTGTCTAATTATAACCATATATTTTGTCTATCTTATTCTTAATTTGAGAATGTTTTGTCTCATCCTTTATGGCCCTTGTTTACATTAATTTTCATAGAAAACTCTCGTAGTCCTGTCCTTGTATGTAGCTTCTCTTTACTCTAGTTGACTGACAGTAAAAGTCACTGTCTAGGACTGGACAGTGCCTTTTTTGGTTGCAACAGCATTGGTTATCCTACTGCCTGTTTTTTCTCTTAGTTCTGTCTTTTAGTGTATTTTTTCTCAGGCCTGCATCAAATAGTGGGCAGGAAACTGGAACTAACTTGAGGGTTCCCAGATTAAAGCTGCCTTGAAATTTCCTCCACCAGATTAATTTGTCTGCTGCCTTAATCCCTGCATCCCACAAAGACTCTTGACAGCAACAAAATGGGGGCAAAATTTTTGCCAGAGTGTAACACACATGGCCTGGAGTCCAACTGCCTATGAAGTTCTTCTTCCCAAATGAATTCTTCTGAGCCTGACCTTTACTGTCTGTCTCCATTTCTGAGCTCTGAGCTCAGACCAAAAATTCATGTCAGGGTTGGCTTATAATGTGCTAGGGCTGCTTCCCCAGCTGCCATTGCCAAAGCTTTCCAAACTCTCCTGGCAAACCAGTTCCAGAGGCTTCTGAACCTCATCGTCAGGTAGTATTAACAGTGACCTCGAATTCTGGTACCAAATTCTGTCTTATTACCTTTTTACACTGTTGATACGCAATACCCAACGCCCACACATTAAAGGAGTTGATTCTGACCCATTGTTCAGTCCACAGTTGGCTGGCTTCAAGTAGACTGGCATGGCAAAGGAACATGGCAGAGAAATAGCTGCTCCCTCGTGGCAGACAGGAAGGAGAGATTGAGAAAGGAGCGGTTGAGGAGGGAGATAAAGCTTTCAGACTGTGTCCTAGTGACCTACCACTTGTGACCAAACCCTAACTCTTAGGAAGTCAGCTAGAATTTCCTTCTAAAAGTCCCACCTATGATTGCATGAGACTCTGGGGGATATTAATAAATAATGTGTTTTTAAATGCTCTCTGGAAACATACTTTCCCACTGTGTTACACCTTATTCTTAATTCCGGTTTACTGTGTAAACAGATTAATAGGTGCTAGGCTATAGGGTGTGGACATCTTTGAGGAGAGGGCCACACCAACCAAAAAGAAGATGTGCCAAGCAGCAGAGGAATTAGAATTGCGGTCAAGAATATTCTAGATCTCATGAACAATTATAGCTTTTACCTTTAGGTTATGGTTCACAGTGATACAAAAGTGGCCCCCCTTTTTCTTCAGCCTACTTCAGGTTTCACAGTGTAGTGGTAAAGAAATTTTACTCTGATGCTCCCTTCCTAGTTGTGTGATCCTGCACCAGTTATTTAACTTCTGTGTGACAGCTGACTCATCTGCTGTGGTGATAATCCCAGTAATGATGCTGACCTCATGGCGGTTTAGGGAGAATTAAGTGTGTTGACAAGTGTAGCACACCGAGAAAGCTGGAGCATTGGACACACAGCGCAGAACATCAGTCAGATTCACATTCAAAGAGAACCCACTGGGTGGACTATGGAAAGTGGACAGTTGCGGTGATTGGACAGTTGGCAATTGTGTGTATTAAGTATTTTTCTTATATATATTATTGAAATAAAGACATAATTATACATATTAATAAACAGAGGCATATTTTGTATTTGAAATATAGCTAAATTTAAGCAGAGACTGGAGAAAAATCATTCTTGGATTTTTAAAGACCCCCCCATCCCCCATCCCCATCCCTACTCCCCCCACCTCTGGCTTGTGTTAAACCCAGGACACCAAGCCTGTGAAGTCCTCACCCTACGGCCCAGCTGCTCCTCCAGTCCCCACAGGAATTTTTGAAAATAACATGTACCGCAAGTGTTTCCAGCTTTGTGTTCAGCTCCTAACATAAAACATTAGTTCGCTCATCATTCATTTTTTTCAGGGTCATTCCCTTTTCCATTTCTGGGTTTGTCTTCCTGGAGAATTGTTTTAAGTGTTTGCAGGATTTCCCTGACTTAACACTATGAGGAAGGTTTTTTAAATTTGATTTGATGGATTGAAGAATGTGTGTGTGTGTGTGTGTGTGTGTGTGTGTGTGTGTGTGTGTGAAAATATTTCAAGAGCTACACTTTTAGTTGTCCACTGTCTTGGCTTAAAAAGTCCTGAGCAAGAATTCTTGTGAACTCAACAGATGAAGTTTCGGTTCTTTCCTGGAGAGTCCTGCTACTCTAATTTCATATTTGTTCTTTCTCTCTGATCCTCCCTCCACTCCTCTTCCTTCACATCATTAACATCTTGTTTTTGTCTGTTTTATTCGATTTAGTTTTAGCTTTCAAAGTTTCCTTCATGGATATCAAAATTATGTTGAACATCCCTAATCTGAAAATCCAAAATTTGAGGACAACATCGTGCTACAGCGGGCAGTGACATGCCCAACACTTTGTGTAACACTAAACATGGTGCATAAAATTACCTTCAGGCTACTGTGTATATGAAAGATAAATTTCATGGTTAGACCTAGGTCTTATCTCCCAGGTACTTTCGTATGTGTAAGGAAATATTCCAGCACCTGAAATCTGGAGCATGTTTGGTCCAAAGCATTTTGGGTAAGAGACGTTCAAACTCCAACAAGGTGAAAAAACAAGTGAGCTGTTCTGGCGTCCGTCGCCTTCGTGCTTGGCTTGTGCAGTTTGCTTGCTTTCTTTTTATCAAAGCAGTCGCCCGCTGTTTTATTGTTAGCTTTCTTCACATTGTAAGCATTCTCTACTATGGACAAAGCCAAAGATATAATTTAATAATTGTTAAGGGAATTCATTTAAATGTTTAACTAAAAATATTATGTTCATCCAGTAAATTCAAACAAGGCAGAGAGGCTATAAAATAAAAAAATAAATAAATCTCCTATGCAGCCTTCTGATTTCTATTGTGTATGTCAAAGATAATCCACTCTTAAGTTCCAGGGAATTGAGTGAGGAGAGTTCTATTATATATGACACACCTACATAGTTTCTTTAACTAAGAATCAAAACTCACTATATTTACTGTTTTACATCTTCCAGCAAGTCAAACCTTATTATGTATGCTAATGTTCTCTACCTTCAAAGCAAAAATTATTTTTATTAGTGACTATGCCATAACCTGAAAACAGTTACAACAAACAGGACTCATGATAATATTTTATAGAAGCTTTTAGAACTATGGTGACAAAATCCAGCAGAAGCTACCAAAAATAAATAGTGAAGTGATTAACAAAAACAGAGGCAAAATAAACTTCTAAATCAGTGACCAAATCTGAGGAGGGAAAAAATGCCAACCCAGATCCAGTTAGACTATCCAAAAGAGAAGAGTATATCGGCCAAATCAAGAAAGACAGGGATGTTAGAATCAGCTCAGACTAATAGTGCAGAGAGAGATGCTATTTTTAGAGGCGAGCAAAGAAGTAATGACCACAAATAAAAAGGGAACATGTGGAACTACTAGGAAAGTGCTAATTTTGAAAACAGAACAGTGTTTATGCTTTTTAAAAGTGCTCTAGGGACACTTGAAATCAGAATGGATTCTAAACAATAGCAGAAATGACATAACGGAGTAAACTATCGCTCAAATGTCTGTTTGCCCAGTCATCTAAATACATAGCTAGTTGTGCATTAAAATTTTTACATCAGTAAATTAGAGTTGTGGGATCATTGTAGTTTAGCTAATATAATGTTCTTGACCCTTGAACAAATTAGATGCTTTTGTGCTTTCTGCGTGTGAACATCCACCATTGCCCTGTGTGCAGTGTTTTTCCTTCCCAACTTCTGTTATTCTCTGCTGTCCTGGCTGTCGTCATTGTTGTAATAGTCTCCATGTGTCCAAATGCAGTTTTTCCACTGAAGACCCGACCCCAAAATTCTCTTAAGACTTCTCAAACTATCCATTCCACAAAGCTGAAATTTACCGTACGTTACACTGCAGCTCTTGGTCCTCTGATAGGACTCAGTGGACTGTATCGTTATAATTTTTACACGTGCATCTCTCCAGATGTCAGGTTGATGAGACCAAAGACAACATGTCTATGTCCCCTTACACCTAGAACAGTGCCTGGCCCATAGTGGTTTTTAAATAATTAAAACAGTAGATAACTTGGAGTTTGCTTGCTTCTGAGCTTTATAAAACCACATTAACTTTTAATAGTAAAAATTCCAGAGCACATATAAAATTAATAGTCATACTAAATGAATAATTTTACTATTTCTGGAACTCTTAACTATGGCCTTTCTAGAAAAAAATAGGAAATATATTGACTGGTTTGCCCTAAAGAGTTTTAGGATATTTTGCAAATTATCTGAGGCTTTCTTGATTCAAAACTCAGATGTAGCAAACAATACAACTCTCAAAAGTTGCCTGAAATAAAACAAAGCAGGAAATGTTAGAGAGTTGTAACATATTTTCTGGATCAGGGGACTCCAAATTCTCCTGTCACTATCGAATCTGTTTTCCGCTCGGTCGAGATCATAACAATCCTTGTCACATCATGGGCCAAAGAAATGAGAAGCTAGAGCCTGAAAAAGTTGTCTTTATTTCCACACCAAAGGTTATCTTCTTAGGCATTCTTCCTTTTCTCTTTCTCTGTACCCGTGATCAAATCAGGACCTTGCACTTGTGAGGGTGATGGGGTGCCACTGAGCTAAACCCCCAGCTCTCTTAGGCGTTCTTGCCTGGTATTTATAACATATTCCAGAGGGATGTTGGCACCTGCTCATGAGCACAGAAAAGCCTCACTCTCTGTCCAGGTGACTCACGGTCTTAGTCCAAGGGAATCATCGCCCAGCTCAGCAGTAGGCAGGTGCCAAGATTCCTTGTGTCCAGAGAATCTCAGCTCTTGTCCTCTTCCCCAGACAAGTTTCTGAAGGTGTTGGGACGTTCATAGAATGCTTAATGGGACAGTGGTGTTCAGACTCCCTTCCTACTATTTTTAAAAGGGGTACAGTCTTTTCTTTACAAATTACATACATGTGTTTCTGTATAAATATGTTAATGGTGAAAGCATACTTCATATAAATACAGCAAATGAATGAGATAATGGAAAACTAATCAAAAATACATGACAAGGTGTAAATTAGGTGAGGACAGCCCCATATTACAGCACTTTATAAAACTTTGAGAATTAACATAAGGTGGGATAGGTACATAGACAGGTAGACCAGCATCTCTTGAAAAGTCTGCATAAGTATGTACACTTGGTAACATCTGAAACCAGGAAAATGTTTAATAATACTGCTACAGTATTCTCACAAATAGCCATTTGAGGAGAAAATAGATCTGAACTTGACAGTGTACATGAAGATTTAAGTTCCAAGCGAATCAGAGGTCTAAATGTAAATGAATAAATACATAAAATCACCTCCCTCAGCAAAGCAGGAATGTATTCTTCATATATATAAATATATATGTATATATGAATATATATGTATACATATATGTGTGTGTGACAAAAACATTTGTATGGGAAAAACAGCATCACAAACTAATCAAAAGATAAATAATGAATAGGGAAAAGATATTTGTAATTTAGGTCTCAAAGACTTGTTTCTGATAATAAGAAGAGTCCCTGAAGTTAAAAATAAAGTAAAATATAAACATTTTTTAAATGATATTAAAACATCCTAGAGAGTTTTCAGAAGAAAAATCTCAAATGGTTCTTCAAAAATCAAGCTCTGCTAATTATAAGTTAAAATGCAAATGGAACTGTCACAAAGACGGCATCACTTCCGTAGCACACACAAGGTCCTGGGTCCGGTCCCCAGTGCTGCAGAAGAACAACAATAAAAAGAAAGTACGTAAAAATGAAAAAAACTACAACTGATAACATACAAGAATTTGAATATTTTCCTCTTAAATTTTCTTGTCTATGCCACCTTTGGCTAAACCAAACTGAGTGCTGCAGTCTGGACGTTTGTATCTCTCCGGAATTCAGTGTTGAAACCTGTCCTAAGCTGCAGTATTAGGAGGTAGGCCTTTGGGGGGTGATTCAGTCATGAGCAGAGCTGTCCAGACAAGATTAGTGCCCTCTGAAGGAGGCCTAAGGGAGCTTGTCCACTCCTTCCACCATGTCAAGACATAAAAGGTGCCATCTGTCCTCATCTGTGAGGAACGAGGCCACAGCAGATGTCAAATGTGTCTTGGTTTTCCCAGTTTCCAGCAACAGATTTCTGCTGTTTATACTTTTCTCAGTCTAAGGACATCTGTAATAGCAATGCGCTAAAATAGTGAGTCTACTTGAGGTGTCTGTTTTCTTTGTACATTTTAATGTTGTTGGCCTATGTAAGGTAAACGGTGCTTCAGTAGCCCCTTTTAAATGTGTCACACTAACAGATAGCTAAATAAAATTTCTTAGGCTGGCGATGTGGCTCAGTGGCATGATGCCTGTCTGGCAACCACAAGGCCCTGAGTTCAATCCCTGGTACTGAAGGAAAAAAAAAAAACTTACAAACAAAACCTAGTCATCTATTACAACTCCAATATCCTGGGTTATATAGCAAGTCACTGTTTAACAGCTACATTTCTTATTTCATGCAATAATGTGGGCCCTCTCAGTGCATTGCTTTGGAAAGAGACTTTAATATTTTACTCTTGAGGGTATAAAAGTATCCATCAGATAGTACATGTCACATGTCTAAGTTGATAGCAAGAAGTGATGGATATAAAAGATGAGTCGATTACGTTTCTGGGTTTTGTTTTTGTTTTGTTTTGGCAATCAAACTTGTGACCTTGCACTTACAAGGCAGGTGCCAGAACCATGAGCTAAATCCCAGCCCTGAGTTGATTATATTTCTAAAAAATTAAAACTTTTCTTTTGCATTTGCTTAATGGATGCTAGTTTGAACAAGACTTGCTGGTCAACCTTCTGGCTTTTCTAAACAACTAAAAAGGGTATACGCAGGCCGCTTACAAAGTCAGGGCTCGACCATCACTTGACATGTCAACTCAAGCACTTCTTCAAATTACTCACACGTTATAAAATATTCATTTAATATCCAAATCTTTGTCATTATAACTTAGTGTCAGGTTCCATGTATGCCCTTTTATGATTTAATTCACTGTAGCTCCTTTAACCTTGAAAATGTCCATGCTCCAAGGCTGTGACAGAGAAGACACTATAGGGAAAGAATGGAAGAGGTAGAACCATTTAGCCATTAAAGCATTTAGCCCTGCGCTGTGTCAGCAGCAGAATATACACTGTCATCTCGTCTTTTGTGTCAGAAGTTGTTTACGCTGGATACTCTTTCTCCAAACACATTATGGGTTTGTGAGCAAGGGACTGTAGGATAGTTAATGGAGGAGGAAGTGGGTTTACCAACTACCCCATTACATCTCAGTTTTAGTGGAAACCAGATCACATCATGGCCCTCTTAAGAGATGTATTTTAAGTTCTCGTTATTTGAACAAACAGTCATATCTCTCTCACCACCAGTCTTTTCTATACTCAACTCTTTTTTGATGACATAAGAAAGTCTTCTAAGTTAATGTGAAAGCAGTCAAAACCAGCCTTTTTATTATGTGGCCAAAAATGTTTGAGAACACTTATTGGAAAACAGAAGTTCAAATAATTTTGGAAATTTGCTATAAATACCTCCTTTGTAGAGAAAAATTGTGTGGCTAATATTTATGTGGAATGCAAATGTTTCTTCTCATAGGTCAGTGGACTCCCATACTTTATTTGAAACAATGTTAGTCACTGACGTGACAGCTCAGGGATGGTTCATATTGACAGGCCTAGTGGGAAGAGTCAACTTTACTTTTTAAGTTAGAATTTTATAATTATATTTCTGATATATAATTGCCTGGGATACATTATTAAATTTGTATGTTGAATGTCCTTAACAACCAATAGATGTTAAAGGTCCTGCTTTTATCTTAACAGTCGTGGTCAAATTTGTTCACAAGCAAAAAGTATATGAATAAAATGGAGCCAGGTATGCTGGGTCACACCTGTAATCTCAGCACTAGGGAGGCTGAAGCAGGAGGATTGCCACGAGTTCTATGCCAACCTATGATGGCATGGTGAATTCAAGACCAGGCTGAATTACCTACGGACTGTGTCTCAAAATATGAAAAATTACATATGATTATCACTCCAAAGAATTAGATTAACCACTTTATTATATTTATTTTCCTTTTCCATTTTTTAGTACTGGGAATCAAACTTCTCCTTTCATTTGCCAGGGAGGCACTGTGCTGCTGAGCTACATCCCCAGCACATCTTAATTTCCCTTATTTGAAAAATGAAAGTATTTGATTTAATGATTAATGTCTTTTATAATTTAAGATTTGGGGTTCTAAATGGAAAAAAAAGTAACATACTTAACCTGTTATGATAAAATTACTTCATATGTAGTTGAGAACATACTTTAACTCTAAAATTGTCTCTTTCAGAGTTTTTGTTTGGAACAGTCTATTTTAGAAGGAAGCATAAAATAAGCTCCTAAAATGGCATATAATTCCTGAGGTTGATTATATATTATGCTGAGGTGTCTGTTTGACGGACTAAGGAAAAGGAAGCTACCAGAGGTTTTAAAGGCTGAAGCAATATGTCAAAACTGGCATTTGGAGTAAACAAAACTTTGACTCCTACATATAGATAGACTTGAGAGGAGAAAAGTAATCAGAACTCAGGCATTACCTTGAAATAAGAGGATCAGGGATTAAAGTGGCAGCTCCCAAAATTACTTAGGATAAGTGAAATCCAAAAGACATTGAAAACAGTAATTGCTAAGATTTAGTGTTAATTAAATATGGGGCACATCAAAGAAATAAAAATAGCAATCCTAAAGTCGTGAACCTGCAAAACCAGAGAGATAGTGGTGTTTAATTCATTGAAAAAGAATAAGTATTTTTATATCTCAAGTAAGAGAATATCCCAAATGAGCCCATATACCATGGGAAGAGGATAAGAAATGTAAATTTTTTATTCTGTGCTTTGGACATAAGTAGTAAATGAAAAGTGGACACACTGAAAGAATACATGGAGAGGATTGGTAGCAGGCAAAAGACCAAATTCTGGAGACGTGCTTGTTTAAAGAATCTAAAAGAGTGGAGACAGTGAACGCAAAGTGCCTGAAGAACACAGGCAAGCCTCAGAACTAGTCAGAGTAGCAGAGAGGAATTCTGGGAAGTCAGTTCTCACTGGGAGGCTGGGAAGCGCGAAGGAGAAAGAGGAAGGGGAACGAAGTTAGGTCACCCGAGGGAGTAACAAGTGACACACCGTGCACGTTTGGGTAGAGCTGTACAAACTGATCTTACTCCATCCTCACGTCAACATCCCTGGGAGGAAGATAGAACTAGTTTTTCATCAGTTCCACACCTCGGAAACACGGAGGCTTGGAATATTTAGAAGATGTACAGAAGCAGGACGTGGGTCTGACTTTGGGCTGCCGTCTGCCAGCCGAACTTTCTGTTCCATGTGGACACCGTGGAAATGCTGGGAAGTGGCTGAGGAGATCGGAGGGGATTGTGCATGCTCTCCGCTGTTCACTCAGCAGTGCGAAAGGCAGGAGGCAGGAAAGGGGAGCCACTGTCCTGGTACAAATTCAGAATTAACAGGCAGGATCCCCCGGACGCTGTGAGGAGGACTGACTCTTATAATTAAATAAGTTTGGATACTCTCTTCAGAATGGCATCATGGATTTAAATGTCTTATTGTGCCATTAAAATACTTCTTGATATTTTATATATTCCTAATGTGCCTGATTCTTAACGTATAGAAATACTTTCCATATTTACAACTCAACTTATAAAGTCAAAGCAATATTAACCTGAAGTGTAAGCCAAAAGCCTGAAATAAATATTTCATGGTCTATAATTATTACTTCATTAAGTAGAAGGAACATCCTGGATCGTGAGGGGTTTATTATCTGATTTAGTCACCCTAACAGCACAGATTGTTTAAAAAGGAAATTTTAACAAGCAAAAAGTATATGAATAAAATGGAGCCAGGTATGCTGGGCATGCCTGTAATCCCAGCACTAGGGAGGCTGAAGCAGGAGGAAAAAAGGAAAAAAAGGAAATGGACAATGTTCCCATTATTTTCTGGCCTCTTTCCTAAAGAATAATGTTAGTAGAAAAATAGTAATATTGTTAAGCAAAAATAGCTTTATATATCATTTTCTAAATTTTCATAAATTTATGTTATTTTTAAAACTAGTGTATGCTAATGAAGAAATACAAGCATGTGATTTTTCCTATATTTGAAATAAAGAATAACTAGCTATTTTTTTTGTTATTTTTGTTATTTTCTGTGTAATTTTTGTTTTTTACTACTTCCTGACTAGTTTCTATAAAAAAAAGACTCCATTAGAAACTAGCTGGGACTCTTTTAAGATGTTAAGTCCAGGATTTCTAATTTGGGTTTGGGCATTTATTGTCTTTTGGTGGGAGCATTCGAATTTTATTTCCTAACTGAAATAGCAGTACAACTCCACCAGATTTACCGATCTTCCCGGCCAGGCCCCCGCTAGCACGCTAGTGTACGGGTCCACCGCGTCTGGGCTCACGGGCAGACAGGAATTCCTTGGGAAACTCTTCTGAGACTCCTCCCGCCTGTGCCCCGCAGAGAGACTGTGTTCTCAGTGGCTTCCTCCGAGCTGAACCGAGTCCCGTAGTGACCCTTCAGGTTCTCTTAGGGGGCAAACACTTGCCTGC
Organism: Thryonomys swinderianus; assembly: GCA_004025085.1. Lineage (NCBI taxonomy): Eukaryota > Metazoa > Chordata > Mammalia > Rodentia > Thryonomyidae > Thryonomys > Thryonomys swinderianus. The sequence continues at coordinate 25,763 of PVIC010017565.1, forward strand.
GTATTTACACAGGAAAGGCTTCTGGCCAGCTTGTACCCACCTGTGAACCCGCAGGGCACCGGCAGGGGAGCGGCTTGTGCTGGCCAGGCCTCACTCTCCGCCGAGCCTTCCCTCGGCCGCTGTGGCATCGCAGGCGCAAAGAGCAGGACCCGCGTGCCCTGGGGCTTCTTGGGAAGTCATCTTGGTTGACCTCAGCATGGGAGCGCCCGCGTGGCTGCTGGAAGGCAGTGCGGGTGCCTGCCAGGAGCACTGAGCGCACCTTAGTGCCGATTTCAGATCCTCCACCGCTCTCGACGACACTGTCATGACAGCGCTCCCGTCAGCACCGCGGGCCCATCAGACCCGCAGAGGCTGCAGCGGGGGGCACGTCGGGGGCCTGGCCACCTGTGTGCGCGTGAACACACGACCGCCCGGGTGCACTTCTGGCACACAGGGCACAAATGTTGCGGCTTCACAGACGTGTTGGTTCGGTGCCTGTGCTGTGTCTGCACGCCGCCTTTGGTGGGAAAGTTGCAGCCACAGATCCTACCCTGGCACGGCCCCTCCCGCCTGGGGGTGCGGTAGTGCCTGTTGGGGGAGTTTGGGAAGCTCAGAACCCAGTGGCACGTGATACGTTCAGTGGGATCCGCGGTGGCCCTGTAGATGTTCTCCGTGAGCTGCTGCAGTATAGAGTCCCAGACCGCGGCTCGGGGTCCCACTCCCCTGGAAGCCCCCAGCTATTGTGGTTCGGTCCCACCCAGGTAGTGTGGGTCGACCTCCGTTTTCTGCAGAAGTCGCTGGGCAGCACACCACCCGCGAGGTCCTTGTGTGCAGTCCCCGAGGGGATACTTTGAGGTGGCCCCACGGGAGGGATCCCAGTTACAACACCTCTGAGATCATCAGTGGGGACAAGGACAGAAAATGCACAGGGGACGTCATTACCGCCACCACTTTGTCCTGGTCTTTAGCGAACAGCTGAGAGTCTGCCTTGGTCGAGGGCGACTGCGGAAGTGCACCTCGAGGCTGCCCACACAAAGCACGGGCCTCCCCCCAGAGGGGTGGGTCTGCTGGGGCCTGGTAGAGCCCTGCCTAGTCTTTGAACCTGCGGTCCACCAGGAAGATTCTGGTAGCTTCTCTTTGCCTTTCTTGGTTGAGTCTAGCGCCACAGAGAGGTCTAGAGCCCTTTCTCTAGACCACAGGGCCGGGGGGCGAGGTAGCAGAGCACTAGGGAGGCCACACTCGACATTTGGGAGCATCACCCCCCACCCCCAGTCCCTTCGCTCCTGGCTTCTCCTTGGTGCACCCTGCGAGCCACGCCTCGCCCCTTGCGGCTCAGGACGAGGACAAGTGGGTTTTCAGTGCCACTTGTGATGAACTCTGCACGGCACTTCTCAGACCTCCCGAGGAGGTCGCCCTGCAGGGGGCGGAACCACTCCTGGAGGGCGCTGGACCACCGCTGGTTTGAGCCACACAGCGGGGCTTCGCCCGCTTGCGCCCCCTCGCGGCCCACGTTCTTGCTGTGTAATCATTTAACCCCTATCTTTGAATGCTTTCAGGATGTTTGTGTATTCAGAGACTTATTAAAAATTTGGATCAAAGAGCTTTAGGATCATTTAAAATGTTCTTACTGTGTATGTTTGAAAAAAAAATGGAGTATTCTTGGGCCTACTGTTCTTGACAAATAAGGCAGTTTAAGATACACGAATGCCTACTGTTCTTGACAAGGAAATTTAAGATACACGAATTATCCCAGCTAAATATAGCAAAGTTAGTTAAAATTTTCTTCTCTGAAAATGTGAGCTTTTGAAGCCGTTACATTGTGCGTGGGAGGAATGACAATGGCCCTGGATTTGGAGAGGTGAATAATTAAACGCCTGGAGAGAGAGGTCAGACAGAAAACAATGGAGCTGAAAAGCTTCATCTATTAAAAGAAAAAAAAGGAATCTTGAATAAATCTGTCCTCTCCGATACATCTTTTATAATTGTAAGAACAACAGTGACTAGTTGTGGATCATAACGTAGATCGTTGGTTTTACTGTACAAAATTACTATGATCACGTTATATTACCTACATAAATAGAAAAAAAATAGCATAAATCTTTTGTGTTTCTCTCAGCCGAGTGTATAATCATGGAATTAAGTCAGTAATACCGACAAGAGGGGATGTTGTGAGTTTTGTGGTCTGTATTTGAATGTTGTAATGGAGAGTAAATTTTGTACATTTACCGGGAAAATGCTAGGGCTGTTACATAGCTTAGAGTTATGCAAAACAAAGTTCCCTATATCCACACCTGCCCTGCAGTCTTTGGGACTATCCAGAGCACTACATATGTGTTCATAGAGGTGAAAACTTCAAAATGATCTGACCATGTGGAATATACTATTTTGTACAGTTTTATTATATAACTAAATGCAAAAATCCTATTAGAGTTTACATTGCAATATTCTTCATTTTTCCGTGCAGTTTGAGGTAGTTGGTTGTTTTAAATCCAACTTAACATTACAAGTAGAGTAATGCTTTGGTTCCCAAACTTAATTCAATTAGTATGTGATTTCCTCATTATCCCTTCTAGTCTGCTCCAGTAAAATCATTTATAAATTAATTTTTATTTTGAGACCATGGTCTTGCTAACTGGCTACATTATCTAAGGTGAGCTTGAACTTGTGATCCCCCTGCCTCTGCTCCCAGATTACAGACGTGCACCACCATGCCTGGCTCCAAAGCTAATTTCTTATCTGTGCTCATGGTCTTATTTTTCCTGTTCTTGTGAGTCCTCTGCTTCAGCAGCTATCTCTTTTCAACCTTATTTTCATTATCAGTCTCTTTTCATGGACTAAAATCACACATAAGCCTTTCCAATTCTACAGGGCAAAATAACTCACAATGACTTTCTATTGAAATTTCTTGAAATAATGATCTACATTGGCACCTTTTTCTAATTGCTCAGTCTGTGCTTATTTCCACACTGCTCCGAGACACAACTCCAACTGTCCCACTGCTTTGAATGTGTGTAGATTTTCCCAAACACTGTCAGACTGGTTGACCCACCCTTAAGATATATGTTTGTATGAGCTTGCATTTGGGTGAGTAGGATCAGTTATAACAGAAAAGAGTGAATCAGAAAACTGCTTTTACCAAAAAAAGAAAGAAAGAAAGAAAATTATAGTCCCTGGATTTTAAAGGACCCACAAAGTTAGAGTTGCTAATTCTGAGCAGTCCTCCCTGACAGTTATAAATATGACAGTAAAGCAATGCCAAACCATTGTTTCCATGTTCTACCCTTAAAAATAAATGGTTCTTATTCTTTTGGCTTCCTGAAGACTAATGAAAGGAAACATGAAGCAACAATATGCTGGAAGGTTTCCTTTGGTTTTTGAGTTTCTTCTGCAAGTATTCGTGCTCATAGAATATAATTAAGAACATATGTACGAAATGGTAGGACTCAGAACTTTATGAGTCATTAACCAGTGGGAGACTTGGAAAAAATAAAATTCACACAACTCTTACACTTTAAAAATCAGAGTTTGGTGTGCCGGGCGTGGTGGCTCATGCCTGTAATCCCAGCACTCGGGAGGCAGAGACAGGCGGATTGCTGAGTTCAAGGCTTGCCTGGGCTACATAGTGAGAGCTCAGAGCCAGCCTGAACTACAAAGCGAGACCCTGTCTCAAAAAAAAAAAAGTCAGAGTTTGATGGAGACAACACAAGTATATTAGTTGTATCAAATTTTTAGTGTTTTAAAGGTTTAGATGCTGGTCACTGGACACCAATTTCTTTATCCAAGGACTGCAAGTAGTCAAATATGGAAAGCTAAATAAATTTATTAATAAGGAGAATCCCCTTAATTGTGTGTAGGATTGCATGTAAGAAAAACAATACAAGAAATATCTTTGTCTTATACATTTTACAAAACAGCCACGTGTTGCTAGGCCCTCCTTTTTAGCAAGGCCTTGCATTATCTGATGGTTATGCTAAGGCTGACCCAAGGATACAATTCATTAATTCTATAGTCATCTTTTATCCCTAACGTGCCTATTCATTATATTTTATAAATATTTTCATTCAGCAAAAGATTGAAAACAATAGCAAAACTATATTTGTTTAAGAAATATAAAGATAACCTCAGAAGTCTTAGTGATCAATGTGAGTCTTCTTTTAGGGCATTTTGTGGAGAGAGTTTCACATTCTCACAGAATTTTAGAGCCAGAATTGCTGATTTAGAGCCAGAGTTCAAAACTATGGTTCAGAACTGAGTTTCAGGAAATTTGCTTAGAGTTGGCCAGACTCTGGAGAAGTGATGTACAGTATTTGATCTTAAAAATGATTTATGAAACAATTATACTAGCAAATTAATTTCTACTGATAAATATAGCTACCAAATACTGATGATAGTTCTGGGTTTGGGGTTTTTAATCACACATGAACATGTAAGAGTTAGGGAATTACAATTTCAGGGTGAAGAGCAACGAATAATCTTAATACAGTTCAAATCTTAATCCAATTCCTCCTGTAGAGTTGTTCTTGTGATGCATCCCAGGCTGCCTATCTGCTTGGTCAGGAGGATGCTTAGGGCTGTTATTCTTTACCTATTTACTAGCCCCTCATGTGCGTATGTTAACCTTCTATATCTTCAATAATTTTCTGTTATCACACAAATGAGGTTTTAGGGCCATTTCTTCCTGCTACCTGAATCCCGCAGAACACCAATTAGAACACAGAATAGTCAACAACTATGATTTCCATGAAGTTCATGATTCTTACTAACACCACTTTCGGAAGGTGAAATTTCTTCATTTAAGAGTCTGTTGGATTTGACTGTTGCTGTCCACCCAAAATCTATAGATAATGTCACTGGTGAGCCAATTGTGTGTGGGTGGGACCCACCATGTGGGGAATCTCAAAAGAAAACTGCAAAGTCCTGCTGAGAGTCTGACAAAGACCAGTCTCCCATGACCTTCCCATGCCAGTGACCACCATTAGGCATTTGAAGATGCCAAGTAACTTTTCTGTGGAAGTTTTCAGAATTTATTTCACTTTAATAAATGAATGTATTTACTTCACTTCTTTCTAATGTCACCTGAAAATTTTACTTACCCATTTGTTCAGGGCAGTGGAATGTCCTGAGAGATTTCTGGATTCACTAATATGTATAATTTGAATGAAATCAATCAATCTGTGTATCTTTCTATCAGCCATTTATCTACATGGTCTTGGGAATTGAGCTCAGAGCCTTCACCCTAACTTCATTCCTACCCCTTTTTATTTTATTTGTTGAGACAGAATCTCCCTAAGTTATTAAATTACCCAGGCTGTGCTCGAACATGTGACCCTCCTGCCTCAGGGTCCCAGAGTGCTGGGATTGTGTACACACTGGCTGAAAACAACTTTATCCTCAGTCCTGAAAAACCAGGAGTCCCTGTTGTACTAAAGTTGGTAAAAAAAAAAAAAAAATCCAAAAAAGGCGGTGCGTACAGCTTTTGTGCAGTGTATAATAAATATACACGGTTTGTTTAAATGAGCTTATTCACCATACACAGCCATCAGCACGGGTTCTGTTAAATGGTGACTTGTCATGTACTCTGAGTATCTTTGGAAGTGTGAAGCTTGATAGCAGATAAGAAGCCATTTGTGGTGACCTGTAGCATAGTAGCAGGTGCTGCTTTTTCACAGTGTTGTGCACCGACTTGGGGGAGCGACAGCTGAGGACTGTAGAGGTGCAGGGTGCGCATCTTGGCTGCCTGGCTTTTACAGCGTGGTGCTGTTGAGCAACATATTTATTCCCTCTCGATTGTCACATCTGCCGAACGAGGGTTGTAACACAGTAAAGTTGTATCTTAGTTGGATGTTGGGTTCATAAGAGGAAAATTCATTCATAGCCAGTTCATCTTTTCATTCTTTAGTGCCTTCTTGACTCACGAAGGGCATCAGCCACGAGTAGGTATAAAGTCGATGCACCTTTTATTCCCCTTTCCTTTAGTGTGGCTTCCCTTTCTCTGACAATATGAATATTCCTTTAATAATGTCAATATACCATTATGCAGAACGTTATAGAATTCTAGTTTGAGAGATTAGAAGGACATCTGTCTACCAGTCTCTTCTCTACTTTCTATATCTAGTATAGTTGAATGATTATGAGATGGGTTAATATATTATTTAATTTCTAATTCCTGCATGGTGGGGTACTTTCTATCCCACATAAATAATTATTAAATTCTAAGTGTGGTTATTTTGTTACTTCTAATCCTGTGTAACTTTTTGTATTTGTTAGTATAATGATTATATATTAGTGAAAGTCAAAATCACATGGTTATATTTATCACTTAAGATATACGAAATAACTTATGCTCATATTTTTTACTACATCTCAGCTCTTTGTTTATTTTTTTATTATTATTTGTGTATGTGTGTGTGTGAGAGACATGGTCTCACTAAGTCACTAAATTGCCCCAGCTGGATTAGAACTTGTGATCCTCCTACTTCAGCCACCCAGAGTGCTGGGACTACAGACATACATCACCACCCTCTGTGATGTTCATAGTTTTTATACATGATACTGTAACTGCTGTAATTAAAATATATACTTTAACACTTCAATTTTCCCAGTCACATTTTCATATAAGTAAGAATTTAAATAATATTTTATGATAATTTAAAGATAGTTGTAGTGTATTTATTCTTTTTTTTTTTTTCAGACAGGGTCTCGCTTTGTAGTTCAGGCTGGCCCTGAGCTCACTATGTAGCCAAGGCAAGCCTCGAACTCAGCAGTCCTCCTGCCTCTGCCTCCCGAGTGCTGGGATTACAGGCATGAGCCACCACACCCGGCTATAGTATTTATTCTTTTTTTTTTTTTTATTGAATTCTTTATTGGTACAATTT
>PVIC010017566.1:0-32606 GCA_004025085.1 Thryonomys swinderianus
GAAATCTCTGGACTAGGAGTGCTATTCCAACGGATGGATATCTCCTTTTGACCATAAGCTCCATTCAAGTGAATAGCAGATGGAGTGATCTTAAGAATTACTCCCTCAAAGAGAAACACCTGGAACTCAGACCTGCTTTTCGTGAAGTCTGTTTCAGGAATGGAGTGGAAATTACTACCTCCATGCTTTTTGCTATTTACCACCAGGAGGCACGTTTGTTCCTTTAGACTAACTTTGTCTAAAGTAGTGAAAGTCCAATTATGACGTCAAATCCCTTTGTAGAATTGAGTCCTGGAGCACTGCTATGTGTGCTTGGACATTTAGAGCCTGAAGGCAGAGTGGAAAATGCCTGTATTCCACATCAAAGGCTTGGATTACACCTAATTGTAAGATGCCTCTCTTTTCTAGCAACAGCAGCACAAGACAAATGGAGAGTCTCAGATATCAGGGGCTTAATCTCCCCAAGCAAAAGCTGGAATTCATACCGTGTTGCTATAAACTGATTTTCAGAATCTGAATGGGACTGTGCTCCCTTCTCCCTCTGTGAATTATTTCCACAAATAGGAACAGATTAATTCTACATGTTCCCTATGCCAAGGAGAACTGTGGCTTCTCATTGAAATCCCACACTCTTTGTACGGGCAAACTGTGGAGAAACAGACGTAATGTTCTGAAGGTTAGAATCTGAATTGAGAAAAGAATAGTGCCTCCTTCGGAAATCCCTGGAGTAGGAGTGCTGTTCCATGGGTGGATATCTCCCTTTGACCACAAGCTCAATTCAAGCAAATGGCAGCTGGAGTGATATTCAGAGATTACTCCCTCAAAGTGAAACACCTGGAACTCAGACCTGCTATTTGTGAAGTCAGTCTCAGCAACGGAGTGTAAATTACTACCTCACCGCTTTTTGCCATATACTGCCAGGAGGCAAGAGTTTGTTCCTGTAAACTACCTGTGTCTGCAGTAGTGAAAGTCTCATTATGATGTCACAATCCTATTTTAGAAATGAGCCCTACGACATTGCTATTTGTGTTTGACCAGTAGAACCTGAAGGCAGAAATGCCAAATGCCAGGTTTCAAAGCCCAAATGCATGGAGTACAACTTCATGCCAAATTTCCCTCTTGGCCAAGCAGCTCCTTTCAAGTGAATGGGAGACTGTGCACAATCAAGAGTTTTCCCTACCAAAGAAGGAGCTGGAAATGAGAACATGTTGCTATAAATGAGTGTTTCAGAAACATAGTGAAACTGTACACCCAACCTGTGCCTCTTTTGGCCAGAGTTGTACCCATTGTCAATGCTCTCTCAACCACTGGGAGTATAAGGGCACTGAGGAAAACACAGCTGTTATTGTTCAGTCATGCACTGGAGAATCACAACTAATATTCTCTTGGGAAGAGGCTGAAACAAGGTAAGCACAGCACCTGTTTCAGAAAGATTCAAGCCTAGCAGTACCTCTTGCTGCCTGGACATCTCCTTTTGCCCAGCTTCTCTTTTCATGGGATGGGGAATAACTTGGATTATCAGTTGATTTCTCGCTGAAACACAGAGCTGGTACTCAGATGCTATTTATGTGAACAAAGTTTCTGAAATTGGGTGCTAATTTTTACGTACCTGCTTCTGCCTTTTCTTGGCAGGAACAAGAGTTTGTTCATCTACACTACTTGTGTCTGTGGTAGAGAAAGGCAAATTATGACCTCACAAACCCTTCGTAGAAACAAACACTGGGGCAACACTACTTGTGTTTGGACAGTTAGAGCCTGAATGCAGAGGTGTAAAATGCCTATTTGCAACGTGCAAAGGTGCAGATTACACCTAATTGCAAGATGCCGCTCTTTTCTAACAAACGCCAAGCAAGCCCAAGGGAGAATCTGGGATATCAGTAGATAAATTTCCCCAGGCAAAGGCTGGAATTCAGACTGTTTTGCTATAAACTTATTTTCAGAAACTGAGTGGGACTGTACTCGTGCTCACTCTGGGCCTTATTTGGAAGAATAGGAACAGTTTGTTTCTCCATGTTCCCTGTGCCTGTTGAGAAATGTGGCTTCTTACTCAAATACCGGTCTCTTTGTATGGGCAAATGGTGTAGAAACACAAGTAATATTCCAATGGTTAGTATCTGAATTGAGAAAAGCACACTGCCTGCTTCGGAAATCTCTGGACTAAGAGTCCCATTCCATGGGTGGATATCTCCTTTTGACCACAAGCTGCAATTAAGCGAATGGGAGGTGGAGTGATATTCGGAGGATTCTCCCTCAAATGGAAACACCTGGAACACAGACCTGCTATTTCTGAGGTCAGTTTCAGGAACAGGGTGGAAATTACTACCTCCCTGCTCTTTGCCATTTACTGCCAGCAGGCAAGTGTTTGTTCCTATACACTACATTTGTCTCCAGTAGTGAAAATGCCATTATGACGTCACAATCCCTTTGTAGAAATGAGCCCTGTGGCACTGCTCTTTGTATTTGGACCCTTAGAGCCTGCTGACAGAATTACAAATACCGAGTTTCAAAGCCCAAATGCCTGGAGTATAACTTCATGCCAAATATCCCTTTTGGCCATGCAGCTCCTTTCAAGGAATGGGAGACTCTGCACAATCAAGACGTTTACCTACCAAAAAGGAGTTGGAAATTAGAACATGTTGCAATACATGACAGTTCAGAAACATAATGAAACTGTACACACAATCTGTGCCTCTTTGGGCCACAGTTGCAACCGTTGCCATGCTTCCTATACCAGTGGGAGTATAAGAGCACTTTTGAAAATACAGCTGTCGTACAATCACTGGAGAATCACAACTAATATTCTGTTGGGAAGAAGCTGAAACAAGGTATGCACAGTGCCTGTTTCAGAAATTTTCTGGCCTGGCAGTGTCATTTGCTGCCTGGACATCTCCGTTTGCCCAGCTGCTCTTTTCATAGGATGGGGTGTTTCTTGGTTATTAGTTGATTTCTCCCTGAGACACAGAGCTCAGACTAAGACGGTGTTTTTGTGAACAAAGTTTCTGAATTTGTGTGCTAATTTGCTACCTACCTTTTTCTTCCTTTTCTTGGCAGGAACAAGATTTTGTTCCTCTAAGTTACTTGTGTCTGTGGTAGAGAAAGGCACATTATGACCTCACACTCCTTTCATAGAAACAAGCACTGGGGCAACATTACTTGTGTTCGGACTGTTAGAGCCTGAAGACCGTGGTGTAAAATGCCTGTTTTCAACATGCAAAGGCATGGATTCCAATTAATTGCCAGATGCCTCTCTTTTCTAGCAACCTCCAAACAAATGAAAGGGAGAATCTTGTGTATCAAGCGCTTAATGTCCCCAAGGAAAAGCTGGAAATCAGACCGTGTTGCTATAAACTGATTTTCAAAATTGAGTGGGACTCTACTCTCTGCTCACTCTATGTGTTATTTGGAAGAGTAGGAACAGTTTGTTTCTCCATGTTCCCTGTGCCTGTGGAGAACTGTGCCTTCGCACTCGAATACCAATCTCTTTGTACAGGCAAACAGTGGAGAAACATACATAATGTTCTGATGGTTAGAATCTGAATGGAGAAAAGCACATAGCCTGCTTTGAAAATCTCTGAAATATGAGTCCCGTTCCATGGCTGGATATCTCCTTTGGACCACAAGCTCCAATCAAGCGAATGGGAGGGGGAGTGATATTCGGAGAATTCTTACTCCAGTGGAAATACCTGGAACTCAGAAGTGCTATTTGTGAGATCAGATTGAAAAATGGAGTGGAAATTACTACCTCGCTGCTTTTTGCTGTTTACTGCCTGAGGCAAGAGTTTTTGCTGTACACTACCTGTGTTTGCAGTAGTGAAAATCCCATTATGATGTTGCAATCCCTTTGTAGAAACAAGCCCTGGGGTCCTGCCATTTCTTTTTGGACCAGTAGAGCCTGAAGACAGAATGCCAAATGCCGGTTTTCAAAGCCCAAATGCCTGGAGTATAACATCATGCAAAACGTTACTCTTGGCCATGCAGCGACTGTCAAGTGAATGGGAGAGTTGGCACTATCAAGAGTTTTCCCTACCAAAAAAGGAGCTGGAAATCAGAATATGTTGCTCTAAATGACAGTTTCAGAAACATAGTGAAAATATACACCCAAACTGTACATCTTTTGGCAAGAGTTGCAGCCATTGTTCATGCTCACTCTATCACTGGGAATATTAGGGCACTTAGGAAAATATGGCTGTCATTGCACAGACGGAGAGTGAAAACTAATATTCTGTTGGTGAAATGAGGTATGCACTGTGCCTGTTTTTAACATGCAAAGGCGTGGATTACACAGAATTGCAAGATGCCTCTCTTTTCTAACAACCTCCAGGAAAGTGAAAGGGGTAATCTGGGATATCAGGATCTTAATATCCCCAAGCAAAACCTGGAATTCAGACCATTTTGCTATAAACTGATTTTCAGAAACTGAGTGGGACTGCACTCGCTGCTCACTCTGTGCCTTATTTGGAAGAGGAGGGATAGTTTGTTTCTCCATGTTCCCTGTGCCTGCGGAGAACTGTGGCTTCATAGTCAAATACCGCTCTCTTTGTATTGGCAAACAGTGGAGAAACACACATAATCTTCCGATGGATAGAATCTGAGTCGAGAAAAGCACACTGCCTACTTCGGAAGTCTCTTGAATAGGAATACCTTTCCACAGCTGGATATCTCCTTTGGACCACAAGCTCAATCAAGTGAATGGGAGGAGGCGTGATATTCGGAGAGTTCTCCCTTGAGTGGAAACACCTGGAACTCAGACCTGCTATTTCTAGGTCACTTTGAGGAACGAGTGGAAATTACTACCTCTCTGCTCTTTGCCGTCTACAGCCAGGAGGCAAGAGTTTGTTCCTGTACTCTACGTGTGTCTGCAGTATTGAAATTCCCAACATGAAGTCACAATCCCTTTGTAGAAATGAGCCCTGGGGCACTTTCAATTTATGATTGGATCCATAGAGCCTGAAGAGAGAAGCGACAAAGCCCTGGATTCAAAGCCCAAATGCCTGGAATGTATCTTCATGCCAAATGTCACTCTTGGCCGTGCAGCTCCTTTCAGGTGAATGGAAAACACTGCACAATCAAGAGGTTTCCCTACCAAAGAAGGAGCTGGAAATCTGAACGTGTTGCTATAAGCGACAGTTTCACATACATAGTGAAACTCTACACACATTATGTGGCTCTTTTGGCCAGAGTTGCAACTGTTGTCTGTGCTCCCTCTACCAGAGGGAGTATACGGCCACTTAGGAGAGTACAGCTGTCATTGCACAGACAAGCCCTGGAGAGTTACAACTAATATTCTGTGATGAGGAAGCTGAAACAAGGTATGCACAGTGCCTGTTTCAGAAAGATTCTGGCCTAACAGTGCCTTTTGCTGCCTGGACATAACCGTTTGCCCAGCTGCTCTATTCATGATTTTGGGAGTTTCTTGGATATTAGTTGATTTCTAGCTGAAACACAGAGCTGGTACTCAGTGTTTGTGTGAACAAAGTTTCTGAATCTGTGTGCAAATTTTTTACCTACCTGCTTCTGTCTTTTCTTGGCCCGAACAAGAGTTTGTCTATCTGCACTTCCTGTGTCTGTGTAGGGAAAGACCCATTATGAACTCACACTCCCTTTGTAGAAAAAAGCACTGGGGCAACACTACTTGTGTTTGTATGGTTAGAGCCTGAAGACAGAGGTGTAAAATGCCTGTTTTCAACGTGCAAAAGTGTGGATTACACCTAATTGCAAGATGCCTGTATTTTCTAACAACCTCCAAGCAAGTGAAAGTGAGAATCCAGGATATGAGGAGCTTAATCTCCCCAAGCAAATCCTGGAATTCAGACCGTGTGACTATAAACTGATTTTCAGAAACTGAGTGGGACTGTACTCGGTGCTCACTCTGTGCTTTTGTTGGAAGAGTACTAACAGTTTGTTTCTCCAAGTTGCCTGTGCCTATGGAGATATGAGACTTCTTACTCAAATACCACTCTCTTTGTACAGGCGAACGGTGGAGAACCACACGTAATGTTCCAATGCTTAGAATCTGAATCAAGAAAAGCACTCCCTGTTTCAGAAATCTCTTGAATAGGAGTACCTTTCCACGGTGGGATATCTCCTTTGGACCACAAACTCCAATCAAGTTAATGGGAGGAGGCATAATATTCAGAGATTTCTCCATCAAATGGAAACACCTGGAATTCAGACCTGCCATTTGTGAGGTCATTTTCAGGAAAGAGTGGAAATTACTACCTTTCTGCTCTTTGCTGTCTACTTCCAGGAATCAAGAGTTCATTCCTGTACACTACGAGTGTCTGCAGTAGTGAAAGTCCCATTATGACGTCACAATCCCTTCATTGAAACGTGCCCTGGGGCAATGCTATATGTGTTTCGACTGCTATAGCCTGAAGACACAAGTGATAAATGCCGCATTTCAAAGCCCAAATGCATGGAGTAAAACTTCCTGCCAAATGTCCATCTTGGCCCTGCAGCTCCTTTCAAGTGTATGGGACACTCTGCACAATCAAGAGGTTTCCCTACTAAAGAAGGGGCTGGAAATCAGAACATGTTGCTATAAATGCCATTTCAGAAACATAGTGAAACTTTACACCCAATCACTGCCTCTTTTTGCCAAAGTTCCAACCATTGTCCATGCTCCCTCTACCAGGTCTAGTATAAGGGCACTATGAAAAATACGGTTGTCATACTACAGACAAGAACAGAAGAATCACAAATAATATTCTGTTAGGAAGAAGCTGAAAAGAGGTATGCACAGTGCATGTTTAAGAAACATTCTGGCCTAGCAGTGCCTTTTGCTGCCTGGACATCTCTGGTTGTACAGCTACTTTACTCATGGGATGGGGAGTTTCTTGGATATTAGTTGATTTCTCCCTGAAACACAGAGCTTGTATTCAGATAGTGTTTTGTGAATAAAGCTTGTGAAATTGCATGTTAATTTCCTACCTACCTGCCTCTGTCTTTTCATGGAAGGAACAAGAATTCGTTCGTCTGCTCTATTGTGTCTGTAGTACAGAAAGGCCAATTATGACCTCACACTCCCTTCATAGAAACAAGCACTGGGGCAACACTACTTGTGTTTGGATGGTTACAGCCTGAAGAGAGAGGTGTAAAATTCCTATTTTCAACGTGGAAAGGAGTGGATTACACCTTTGCAAGATGCATCTTTTCCAGCAACCTCCATCTAAGCAAAAGGAGAATCAGGGATATCAGTAGCTTAACCTCCCCAAGCAAAACCTGAAAATCAGACCGGGTTGCTATAAACTGATTTTCAGAAAATGAGTGATGCTGTACTCGCTGCTCACTCTGTGCCTTTTTTGGAAAAGTAGGAACAGTTTGTTTCTCCATGTTCCCTGTGCCTGCGGAGAACTATGGCTTCTTATTCAAATACCGCTCTCTTTGTATGGGCAAACAGTGGAGAACTACATGTAATGTTCCAATAGTTAGAATCTGAATCGAGATAATCTCACAGACTGCTTCAGAAATAGCTGGGCTAGGAGTGCCATTCCATGGCTTGATATGTCCTTTTGACCACAAGCTTCAATCAAGTGAATGGGAGGTGGAGTGATATTCGGGGATTTCTCCCTCAAATGGGAACACCTGGAACTCAGAACTGCTATTTGTGAAGTCAGTCTCAGGAACGGAGTGGAAATTACTACCTCCCTGCTCTTTGCTATTTACTTACAGGAGGCAAGAGTTTGTTACTGTACACTACCTTTGTCTGCAGTAGTGAAAGTCCCATTCTGATGTCACAGTTCCCTTTGTAGAAATGAGCCCAGGATCACTGCTCTTTGTGTTTGGACCAGCAGAGCCTGAAGACAGATGTGCCAAATGCCGGGTTTCAAAGCCCAATGCCTGGAGTATAACCTCATAGAAAATGTCCCTCTTGGACGCGCAGCTCCTTTCAAGTGAATGGGAGACTCTACAAAATAAACAGGTTTCCCTAGCAAAGAAGGAGCTGGAAATCATAACAAGTTGCTATAAATGACAGTTTCAGAAACATAGTGAAAATTTATACCCAACCACTGCCTATTTGGCCAAAGTTGCAACCGTTTTAGATGCTCTCTCTACCAGTGGTAGTGTAAGGGCACTTAGGAAAATATGGCTGTCAGTGTACAGAAAAGCACTGGAGAATCACAACTAATTTTCTGTTGGGGAGAAGCTTAAATGAGGTATGCACAGTGCCTGTTTCAGAAAGACTCTAGCCTAACAGTGCCTTTTGTTGCCTGGACATCTAGGTATGTCCACCTGCTCTATTCATAGGATGAGCAGTTGTTTGGATATTAGTTGATTTCTCCCTGAAACACAGAGCTTATATTCAGATGGTGTTTTTGTGAACAATGTTTCTGAAAATGTGTGCTATTGCTACCTACCTACTTCTGCCTTTTCTTAGCAGGAACAAGAGTTTGGACATCTATGCAACTTGTGTCTCTGGTAGAGAAAGACCCATTATGACTTCACACTCCCTTTGTAGAAAAAAGCACTGGGGCTACACTACTTGTGTTTGTATGGTTAGAGCCTGAATACAGAGGTGTAAAATGCCAGTTTTCAATGTGCAAATTTGTGGAATTCATCTAATGGCAAGTTGCCTATATTTTCTAGCTACCTGCACGCAAGGGAAAGGGATAATCTGGGATATCAGGAGCTTAATCTCCCCAAGCAAAAGCTGGAATTCAGACCGTGTTGCTATAAACTGATTTTCAGAACTTGAGTGGGACTGTACATACTGCTTTCACTGGGTCTTATTTGAAAGACTAGGAACAGTTTGTTTCTCCATGTTCCCTGTGACTTTGGAGAACTGTGGCTTGTTATTCAAATACCGCTCTCCTTGTATGGGAAAACGGGGGAGAAACATACATAATGTCCTGAGGTTTAGAATCTGAATCAAGGAAAGCCCACTGCCTGCTTCAGAAATCTCTGGACAAGGAGTGCCATTACACGACTGGATATCTCATTTTGACCACAAGCTCCATTCAAGCAAATGGGAAGTGGAATTATATTTGGAGATTTCTACCTCAAATAGAAACACCTGGAACACAGACGTGCTTTTTGTGAAGTCACTTTCAGGAAAGGGGTGGAAACTAATACCTCCCAGCTCTTTGCTGTTTACTGCCAGGAGGCAAGTGTTTGTTCCTGTACACGACCTGTGTCTGCAGTAGTGAAAGCCCAATTATGAAATCACAATCCCTTTGTAGAAATGAGCCCTGGAGCACTGCTATTTGTGTTTCCACGTTTAAAGCCTGAAAACAGAAGTGCCAAATGCTGAGTTTCAAAGCCCAAATGCCTGGAGTATAACTTCATGCAAAATGTCCTCTTGACCATGCAGCTCCTTTCAATGGAATGGGATGAACTGCAACATCAAGAGGTTTCCCTACCAAAGGAGCTGGAAATCAGAACTTGTTGCTATAAATGACACTTACAGAAACATAGTGAAACTGTACATCCAATCTGTGCCTCTTTTGGCCAGAGTTGCAACCATTGTCCATGCTCCCTCTACCAGTGGGTGTGTAAGGGCACTTAGGAAAATAAGGTTGTCATTGTACAGACAAGCACTGGAGAATCACAACTAATATTCTGTAGGGAAGAAACTGAAACAAGGTATGCCAAATAGCTATTTCAGAAAGACTCTGGCCTACCAACACTTTTGCAGCCTGGACATATCATTTTGCCCAGATGCTCTATTCATGTGATGGGGATTTTCATGGATATTAGTTGATTTCTCCCTGAAACACACAGCAGGTACTCAGATGGTGATTTTGTGAGCAAAATTCCAGAAATTGTTTGCTAATTTTCTACCTAGCTGCTTCTGCATTTACTTGGCAGGAACAAGAGTTTGTTCATATATGCTACTTGTGTCTGAGGTAGAGAAAAGTCCATTATAACCTCACACTCCCTTAGTAGAAACAAGCACTGGGGCAACACAACTTGGGTTTGGATGGTTAGAGCCTGAAGACAGAGGTGTAAAAAGCCTGTTTTCAATATGCAAAGGCGTGGATGACACATAATTGTAAGATGCCTCTCTTTTCTACCAACCTCCAAGCAAGCGAAATGAAGAATCTGGGATATCAGGAGTTTAATCTCCCTAAGCAAAAGCTACAATTCAGACCTTGTTGCTATAAATTGATTTTCAGAAACTGAGTGGGACTGTACTCACTGCTCACTCTGCCTTATTTGGAATAATAATTACAGTTTCTTTCTCCATGTTCCCTGTGACTTTGAAGAACTGTTGCTTGTTATTCAAATACCACTTTCTTTGTATGGGCAAACAGGGGAGAATCACACGTAATGTTCTGATAGTTAGAATCTGAATCAAGGAAAGCACACTGCCTGCTTCTGAAATCTCTGGACAAGGAATGCCATTCCACGACTGGATATCTCATTTTGACCATAAGTTCCATTCAATAGAATGGGAGGTGGAGTGATATTCGGAGATTTCTACCTTAAATAGAAACACCTGGAACACAGACCTGCTTTTTGTGAAGTCAGTTTCAGGAAAGGAGTGGAAATTAATACCTCCCTACTCTTTGCCATTTACTGCCAGGAGGCAAGTGTTTGTTCCTGTACACTACCTGTGTCTGCAGTAGTGAAAGTCCCATTATGACATAACAATCCCTTTGTAGAAACGAGCCCTGGGGTACCTCTCTTTGTGTTTCCATTGTTAGAACCTGAAGACAGAAGTGGCAAATACCCTGTTTCAAAGCCTAAATGACTGGAGTATAACATCATGCAAAATGTTCCTCTTGGCCATGCAGCTCCTTTCAAGGGAATGGGAGAATCTTCACAATCAAGATGTTTCCCTACCAAAGAAGAGGCTGGAAATCAGAACATTTTGTTATAAAAGGCACCTTCAGAAACATAGTGAAACTGTGAACCCAATCTGTGCCTCTCTTGGCCAGAACTGCAACCGTTGTCCATGCTCCCTCTACCAGTAGGAGTATAAGGGCACTTAAGAAAAACCAGCTGTCATTGTACACACAAGCTCTGGAGAATCACAACTAATATTCTGTTGGGAAGAACCTAAAACTAGGTATACACAGTGCTTGTTTCAGAAAGATTCTGGCCTAGCAGTGCCTTTTGTGACCTGTACATCTCCGTTTGCCCATCTGCTCTATTTATGTGATGGGGGGTTTTTTGCACACTACTTGATTTCTCCCTGAAACACAGAGCTGGCACTCAGATAGTTTTGTTGTGCACAAAGTTTCTGAAATTGTGGGCTAATTTTCTACCTACCTCCTTCTGCCTTTACTTGGCAGGAACAAGAGTTTTTTTTCATGTATGCTACTTGTGTCTGTGATAGAGAAAGGCCCATTATGACCTCACACTCAATTCGTAGAAACAAGCACTGGGGCAACACTACTTGTGTTTGGACAGTTAGAGCCTGAAGACAGAGTTAGAAAATGCCTGTTTTCAACATGCAAAGGCATAGATGACAACTATTTGCAAGATGCATGTATTTTCTAGGAACCTCCAAACAAGTGAAAGGGAGAATCTTGGATATCAGTAGTTTCATCTCCCCAAGCAAAAGCAGGAATTCAGACCGTGTTGATACAAACTGATTTTCAGAAACTTAGTGGGACTCTACACCCTGCTCACTCTGTGCTTAATTTGGAAGAGTAGGAACAGTTTGTTTCTCCATGTTCCCTGTGCCTGTGGAGAACTGTGGCTTCTTATTCAAATACCACTCTCTTTTTATGGGCAAAGGGTAAAGAAACACATGTAATGTTCTGATGGTTAGAATCTGAATCGAGGAAAGCATACTGCCTGCTTCGGAAATCTCTGGACAAGGAGTGCCATTCCACCGCTGGATATCTCCACTTGACCACAAGCTCCGTTCAGTTGAATGGGAGGTGGAGTGATATTTGAAGATTTCTCCCTCAAATAGAAACACCTGGAACTCAGCTGCTTTTGTGAAATCAGTTTCAGGAAAAGAGTGGCAATTACTACCTCCCTGCTGTTTGCAGTTTACTGCCAGGAGGCAAGTCATTGTTCTTGTACACTACCTGTGTCCCCATAGTGAAAGTCAGACTATGACATCACAATCCCTTTGTAGAAATGAGCCCTGGAATACTGCTCTTTGTGTTTCGACTATTAGAGCCTAAAGACAGAAGTGCCAAATGCTGGGTTTCAAAGCCCAAATGCCTGGAGTATAACTTCATGCAAAATATCCCTCATGGCAGTGAAGCTAATTTCAAGGGAATGGGAGAATTTGCACAATCAAGAGGTTTCCCTACCAAAGAACAGTTGGAAATCAGAACATGGTTCTATAAATGGCACTTTCAGAAACACAGTGAAACTCTACACCCAATCTGTGAGTCTTTGGCCAGATTTGCAACTGTTGTCCATGCTCCCTTTACCATTGAGAGTATTAGGGCACTTAGGAAAATACAGCTGTCATTGTACGGAGAAGCAATGGAGAATCACAACCAATAATCTGTTGTGAAGATCTTATAATGAGTTATGCACAGTGCCTGTTTCAGAATGATTCTGGCCTAGCAGTTCCCTTTGGGGCTTTAGCATCTCCATTTTCCCAGCTTCTCTATTCATGTGATGTGGAGTTTCTAGGACATTGGTTGATTTCTCTCTGAAATACAGAGCTGGTACTCAGATGGCGTTTTTGAAAACAAAGTTTCATAAATTGTGTGCTAATTTTCTACCTACCAGCTTCTGCCTTTACTTGGCAGGAAAAAGAGTTTGTTCATCTACACTACTTGTGTCTGAGGTAAAGAAAGGCCAATAATGACCACACACTCCCTTTGTAGAAACCAGCACTGGGGATACACTACTTGTGTTTGGGACTGTTAGAGCCTAAACACAGAGGTGGAAAATGCCTGTTTTCAACGTGCACATGTGTGGATGACACCTAATTGCAAGAAGTGTCTCTTTCTAGCAACCTCCAATCAAGCAAAAGGGAGAACCTGAGATATCAGGAGCTTAATATCCTGAACAAAAGCTGTAATTCAGACCGTGTGGTTGTAAAATGATTTTCAGAAACTGAGTGGGACTGTACTCCCTGCTCATTCTGTGTCTTATTTGGAAGAGTAGGAGCAGTTTGTTTCTCCATGTTCCCTGTGCCTGTGTAGAACTGTGGCTTCTTATTCAAATACCACTCTCTCTGGTGGCTCAGGCCTGTAATCCCAGCACTCGAGAGGCAGAGGCAGGAGGATTGCTGAGTTCGAGGCTTGCCTGGGCTACATAGTGAGCTCAGAGCCAGCCTGAACTACAAAGCGAGACCATGTATCAAAAAAAATGCAAATGAGTTCTAGAAAGTAGGACAGCTTTTATAGAGTGGAATATTTCTATAGGAAACTTGGTGTGGGAATGTGATGAGGGGAAGGAATAAATAGGATACAGAAAGAAAAAAGAGCATGTATAAGGGGGGGGGAGTGGGTAGGGATATGGGTAAAAATGAGAATTAACTTGTGGCATATACTGGTACAAATTTCCCAATGTTATATGTGATTTTGAGATGTATATAAATTGTACCAATAAAGAATTCAATTAAAAAAATACCACTCTCTCTGTATGGGTAAAAGGTGGAGAAACACAGGTTATGTTCACATGGTTTGAATCTGAATCGAGGAAAGCACACTGCCTGTATCAGAAATCTCTGGACAAGGAGTGCTATTCCATGGCTGCGTATCTCCTTTTAACCACAAGCTCCATTCAAACAAATGGGACATGGAGTGATATTTGGAAAATTCTACCTCAAATAGAAAAGCCAGGAACTCAGGCCTGCTATTTCTGAAGTCAGTTTCAGGAACGGAATGGCAATTACTACATCCCGGCTCTTTGCTGTTTACTGTCAGGAGGCAAGTGTTTGTTCTTCTACAATACCTGTGTCCACAGTAGTGAAAGTCCCATTATGACATCACAATCCCTTTGTAGAAATGAGCCCTGGGGCACTGCTATTTGTGTTTCAATGGTTAGAGCCTGAAAACAGAAGTGTCATATGCCTGGTTTTAAAGCCCAAATGCCTGGAGTATAACTTCATGCCAAATGTCCCTCTTGGCCATGCAGCTCCTTTCAAATGAAAGGAGAATCTGCACAATCAAGAGCTTTCCCTACCAAAGAAGGAGCTGGAAATAAGAACAGGTTGCTATAAACGGCACTTTCAGAATCATAGTGAAAATGTACACCCAATCTGTGCCTCTTTTGGCCAGAGTTGCAACTGTTGTCCATGCTCCCGCTACCAGTAGGAGTATAAGGGCACGTAGGAAAATATGGCTGTCATTGTACAGACAAGCACTGAAGAATCACAAGTAATATTCTTTAGGTAAGAATCTGAAGCGATGCATGCACAGTGCCTGTTTCAGTAAGATTTCAGGATAGCAGTGCCTTTGACGTTCTTGACATCTCCATTTGCCCAGGAGCTCTATTCACGTGATGGGGAGCTTCTTGTATATTTGTTGATTTCTCCCTCAAACACAGAGCTGGTACTCAGACAGTTTTTTTAATGAACAAAATTTCTGAAATTGTGTGCTAATTTTCTACCTACATGCTTCTGCCTTTACTTGGCAGGAACAAGAGTTTCTTCATCTATGCTACTTGTGTCTGTGGTAGAGAAAGCCAATTATGACCTCACACTGCCACCATAGAAGCAAGCACTGTGGCAACACGACTTGTGTTTAGATGGTTAGAGCCTGAAGACAGAGGTGTAAAATGCCTGTTTTCAACGTGCAAAGGCATGGATGACAACTACTTGCAAGATGCCTCTGTTTTCTAGCAACCTCCAAGGGAGCGAAAGGGAGAACCTGGGATATCAGGGCCTTAATCTCCCCAAACTAAAGATGGAATTCAGATCATGTTGCTATAAACTGATTTTCAGAATCTGAGTGGGACTGTACTCCTTGCTCACTCTGTGCCTTCTTTGGAATTGTAGGAACAGTTTCTTTCTCCATGTTCCCTGTGTCTGTGGAGACATGTGGCTTCTTATTCAAATGCCGCTCTCATTGTACAGGCAAATGGTGGAGAAACACATGTAATGTTCTGATGGTAGGAACTGAATCCAGGGGAGAACATACCCTACTTTGGAAATTTCTAGACTAGGAATGTCATTCCACGGATGGATATCTCCTTTTGACCACAAGCTCCATTCAACGGAATGAGAGATCGAATGATATTCGGAGTTTTCTCCCTCAAATAGAAACACCTGGAACTCAGACCTGCATTTTATGAAGTCAGTTTCAGGAATGGAGTGGCCATTACTACCTCCCTGCTCTTTGCCATTCACTGTAAGGAGGCTACTGTTTGTTCCTGTACACTACGTGTGTCTGCAGTAGTGAAAGTCCCATTACGACATCACAATCCCTTTGTAGAATTGAGCCCTGGGACACTGCTATTTCTGATTTGACCATTAAAGCCTGAAGACAGAAGTGCCAAATGCCAGGTTTGAAAGCCCAAATGCCTGGAGTATAAGTTCATGTAAAATGTCCCTCTTTACTGTGCAGGTCCTTTCTAGGGAATGGGAGAATCTGCACAATCAAGAGGTTTCCCAACAAAGAAAGAGCTGGAAATCAGCACATGTTGCTATAAATAACCATTTCAGAAACATTGTGAAACTATATACCCTATCTCTATGTATTGTTTGATGTCTGCTTCAGAAATTGCATTGCAGTTCACAACGAACACTCTGTGTCCCCTTGTATGCCAGAGCAACTGTAGTTTATTCCTGAATGTTCCCTGTGCCTTAGGATGACAAAGCTGCTTAGGCAAATATCACTCTCTTTTTACAGACAAGGAGTGGAGATCCGCATCTATTGTTGAAATGGAAACACTGTAACGTGAGAGAAGCACCGTGCTTGCTGTTAAAGTCTGCAACCTAGTGTATAGATTTCCGTCTTTATTTCTCAGTTTAGCCACTGGCTCCCTTGATGACAATGGGAGAGTTTGGGATAACAGGAGTTTTCTCCACCAAACAGGGGGCTGGAACTCATAACTTTTTGCTCTGAAATCTGTTTCAGAACTGAATTGAAGCCTCCATGCGGCACTCTGTCCCCCTTGTTTTCCCAGAGAAACAACAGTTTGTTCCTGCACGATGTATTGAACACAAATGGAGAGGGTGGGATAACAGGAGATTTCTCCACCAAACAAGGAGCTGGAACTCAGAATGTTTTGCTGTGAACTCAGTTCCAGAAAAAGAATTGAAGCCTCCATGCAGCACTCTGTAGCCCTTGTCTTCCTAGAGAAACAACAATTTGTTCCTGCAAGCTACTTTGAAACAAATAGGAGCATGTGTGATAACAGGAGTTTTCTCCAAGAAACACAGAGCTGGAACTCAGAACGTTCTACTGTGATCTCATTTCAGAAACTGAATTGAAGACTCCATTCTGCATTCTGTAGCCTTTTTTTCCCAGAGAAACAACAGATTTGTTTCCTGCAAGCTCAAGTGAAACAAAAGTGAGAGTGTGGGATAACAGGAGGTTTTTCCACCAAACAAGGAGCTGGAACTCAGAAGGTTTTGCTGTGACCCCGTTTAAGAATCTGAATTAAAGCCTCATTGCTGCACTCTGCAGACCTTGTTTTAAAAGAGAAACAACACTTTGCCCCTGCAAGCACGATTTAATACAAGGGGAGAGTGTGGGTAACAGGAGTTTTCTCCAACAAACAAGGAGCTGGAATTCAGAACATTTTGCTCTGAAATCTGTTTCAGAGACTGAATTGAAAACTCGACGCTGCACTCTGTAGCCCTTGATTTCCCAGAGAAACAACAGTTTCTTCCTGCATTCTCCACTGAAACCAAAGGAAGAATGTGGCATATAAGGAGTTTTCTCCACCAAACAAGGAGTTGTAACTCACAAGTTTGTGCTGCAAACTCACATTCAGAAGCTGAATCTAAGCTTCTATGCTGCATTCGGTAGCCCTTCTTTTCCCAGATAACAATAGATTGTTCCTACAAGGTCCATTGAATCCAATTAGAGAGTGTGGGATAACAGGACATTTCTCCACAAAACAGGGTGATGGAACTCGGAAGGTATTGTTCAGAACTCTGCTCAGGAAATGGCATTGCAGTACACATACAACAGTCTTTATCCACTTTTATTCCACAGCAACTGTAGTTTATTCCTGCAGGTTCCCTGTGCCTTCGGTTTTATGCCAGAGCAACTGTAGTTTATTCCTGCATGTTCCCTGTGTTTTAGGTATACAAAGGCCGCTTAGGAAAATATCACTCTCTTTTTACAGATAAGCAGAGGAGAACTGCATCTATTGTTGAAATGGAAACACTGTAACATGAGAGAAGCACTGTGCTTGCTGTAGAACTCTCTGTCCTAGAGTATAGCTTTCTGGCTTTATTTCTCTGTTTAGCCACAGGCTCCCTTGAAGCCAATGGGAGAGTGTGGGATAACAGGAGGTTTGTCCAACAAACATGGAGCTGGAACTCAGAATGTTTTGCTGTGAACGCAGTTTCAGAAAATGAATAGAGGCCTCCATGTTGCACACTGAGGCCTTGTTTTCCCAGAGAAACAACAGTTTGCTCCTGCAGGCTCCATTGCATCTAAAGGGTGCCTGTGGGATGACAGGATGTTTCACCTGGAAACACAGATCTGGAACTCAGAACGTTTTATAGTGAACGCAGTTTCAGGAACTGAATTGAAGCCTCTGCTGCACTCTGCAGCCCTTGTTTTCCCAGACAAAGAACAGTTTGTCCTTGCAAGCTCCATTGAAACCAATGGGAGAGTGTTGGATAACAAAAGTTTTCTCCACCAAACAAGGAATTGGATCTCAGAACGTTTTGCTTTGAACTGAGTTTCAAAACCTGAATTGAAGCCTCCCTGCTTCACAACGTTGCTCTTGTTTTCCCCCCAAAAAAATAGTTTATTCCTGCATGTTTCATTCAAAACAAAGATAGAGTGTGGGATAACTGGAGGTTCCTCCACCAAACAAGGAGCTGGAACTCAGAACGTTTCGTCTGATGTCAGCTCCAGAAATTGCACTGGAGTTCACAGCCAACACTCTGTGTCCCCTTGTTTGCAAGATCAAATACAGTTTATTCAGGTTCCCAGTGTCTTAGGTATAACTAGGCCGCTTAGGAAAATTTCACTCTCATTTTACAGGCAAGCAGATGAAACCGCATCTATTGATCAAATGGAAACATTCTAAGGTGAGAGAAACACCATACTTGCATTAGAAATCTCTGGAAAGAGTTTAGCTTTCTGGCTTTATTTCTCCATTTAGCCACTGGCTCCCCTGAAGACAATGGGAGAGTTTGGGATAACAGGACATTTCTTCACCAAACAAGGAGCTGGAACTCAGAATTTTTTGCTCAGAAATCTGTTTCAGAAACTGAAATGAAGAGTCTATGCTGCTCTCTGCAGCCCTTGCTTTCCCAGAGAAACAACTGTTTGTTCCTGCACACTCCACTGAAACCAGTGTGAGAGTGTGAGATAACAGGAAGTTTCTCCAACAAACAAGGAGCTGGAACTTAGAACCTTTTGCTCTGAAATCTGTTTGAGAAACTGAATTGAAGACTCCAGGTTGCACTCTGTAGCCCTTGCTTTCCCAGAGAAACAACAGTTTGTTCGTGCAAGCTTTATTGAAACAAATTGGACCATGTGGGATAACAGGAGATTTCTCCACAAAACAAGGAGCTGGAACTCAAAACGCTTCGCTGTAAACTCAGTTACAGAAACTGAATCGAAGCCGCCATGGTGCACTCTGTTCCCCTTGTTTTCCTAGAGAAACAACAGTTTGTTCCTGCAGGATTCATTGAAACCAAATGAAGAGTGTGGGACAACCTGACATTTCTCCACCAAAAGAGGAGCTGTAACTCAGACGTTTTGCTTGGATCTCAGCTTCAGAAACTGCACTGGGATTCATAGCCAACAGTCTGTGTCCCCTTTTATGCCAGAGCAACTATATTTTATTCCTGCAGTGTCCCTGTACTTTAAGTATAACAATGCTGCTTAGGAAAATATCACTCTCTTTTTACAGCCAAGGAGAGGAGAACTGCATCTATTGTTCAAATGGATAGACTCTACTGCAAAAGAAGCACCATGCTTGCTTTAGAAACCTCAAGCTAGAGTTCAGCTTTTTGGCTTAATTTCTCCGTTTAGCTACTGGCTTCATTGAAGACAAGGAGAGAGTATGGCATAACTGGAGGTTTCTCCACAAAACAAGGAGCTGGAAATCAGAATGTTTTGCTGTGAACTCAGTGTAAGAAACTGAATGTAAGCCCCCATGATGCACTCTGTAGCCCTTGTTTTCCCAGAGAAACAACACTTTGTTCTTGAAAGCTGCTTTGAAACACAGGAGAGCGTGTGGGACAAAAGCAGTTTTCTCCACCAAACAAGGAGCTGGAACTTAGAACGTTTTGCTGTGAACTCAGTTTAAGAAACTGAATTGAAGTCTCACTGCTGCACTCTGCAGCCCTTGTTTTCCCAGAGAAAGAACACTTAGTTCCTGCAAGCTCCATTGAAACCAAAGGGAGAGTGAGAGTAACAGGAGTTTTCTCCACCGAACACGGAGCTGGAACTCACAATATTGTGCTGTGAAATATCTTTCAGAAACTGAACTGAAGACTCCATGCTGCACTCTGTAGCCCTTGTTTTCCCACAGAAACAAAAGTTTCTTCCTGCAAGCTCCATTGAACACAAATGAAGATAGTGGCATATAAGGAGGTTTCTCCACCAAACAAGGAGCTGGAACTCAGAGCTTTTTACTGTGAACTCAGTTTCAGAAACTAAATTGAAGCCTCCATGCTGCACTCTGTAGCCCTTGTTTTCCCAGATAAAAACAGATTGTTCCCACAAGGTCCATTGAATCTAACTGGAGAGTGTGCAATAACAAGAGATTTCTCCACTGAATAGGGTGATGGAACTCAGAATATATTGCTCAGATCTCTGCTTCAGAAACTGCATTACAGTTTATAGTGAACAGTCTGCATCCCCTTTTATGCCAGAACAACTGTAATTTATTCCTGCATGTTCCCTGTGTTTTAGATATACAAAGGCCACTTAGGAAAATATCACTCTATTTTTATGGACAAGCACTGGAGAACCACATCTATTGTTGAAATGGAAACACTGTAACGTTAGAGAAGCACTGGGCTTGGTGTAGAACTCTCTGTCCTAGAATATAGCTTTCTGGCTTTATTTCTCTGTTTAGCCACTGGTTCCCTTGAAGCCAATGGGAGAATGTGGGATAACAGGAGGTTACTCCACCAAACATGGGGCTGGAAATCAGAATGTTTTGCTGTGAACGCAGTTTCAGAAAATGAATTGAAGCCTCCATGTTGCACACTGAGGCCTTGTTTTCCCAGAGAAACAATAGTTTGTTCCTGCAGGCTCCATTAAATCTAGTGTGTGTGTGTGTGTGTGTGTGTGTGTGTGTGTGTGTGTGTGTGTGTGTGTGTGTGTGTGTGGTGACAGGATTTTTTGCTTGGAAACACAGATCTGGAACTCAGAACGTTTTACTGTGAACTCAGTTTCAGGAACTGAATTGAAGCCTCTGTGCTGCACTCTATAGCCCTTGTTTTCCCAGACAAAGAACAGTTTGTTCTTGCAAGCTCCATTGAAACCAATGGGAGAGTGTTGGATAACAGGAATTTTCTCCACCAAACAAGGAGCTGGGTCTCAGAACGTTTTGCTTTGAACTGAGTTTCAAAACCTGAATTGAGGCCTCCTTGCTGCACAACATTGCACTTGTTTTCCCAAATAAAATACAGTTTGTTCCTGCATGTTTCATTCAAGAGAGAGAGAGAGAGAGAGAGAGAGAGAGAGAGAGAGAGAGAGAGAGAGAGAGAGAGAGGGATAACTGCAGGTTTCTCCACCAAACAATAGCTGGAACTCAGAATGTTTTGTCTGATGTCAGCTCCAGAAATTGCACTGGAGTTCACAGCCAACATTCTGTGTCCCCTTTTTTGGAAGATCAAATACAGTTTATTCAGGTTCCATGTGCCTACATATAACTAGGCCACTTAGGAAAATTTCACTCTCATTTTACAGACAAGCAGATGAAACCGCATCTATTGATCAAATGGAAACATTCTAAGGTGAGAGAAACACCATGCTTGCATTAGAAATCTCTGGAAAGAGTTTAGCTTCCCGGCTTTATTTCTCCATTTAGCCACTGGCTCCCCTGAAGCGAATGGGGGAGTGTGGGATAACAGGACGTTTCTTCACCAAACAAGGAGCTGGAATTCAAAATGTTTTGCTCTGAAATCTCTATCAGAAACTGAAAGGAAGCGTCCATGCTGCTCTCTACAGCCCTTGTTTTCCCAGAGAAACAACTGTCTGTTCCTGCACACTCCACTGAAACCAATGTGAGAGTGTGAGATAACAGGAAGTTTCTCCAACAAACAAGGAGCTGGAACTTAGAATCTTTTGCTCTGAAATCTGTTTGAGAAACTGAATTGAACATTCCAGGCTGCGCTTTGTAGCCCTTGTTTTCCCAGAGAAACAACACTTTGTTCTTCAAAGCTGCTTTGAAACACAGGAGAGCATGTGGGACAAAAGCAGGTTTCTCCACCAAACAAGGAGCTGGAACTTAGAACGTGTTGCTGTGAACTCAGCTTAAGAAACTGAATTGAAGTCTCACTGCTGCACTCTGCAGCCCTTGTTTTCCCAGAGAAAGAACACTTAGTTCCTGCAAGCTCCATTGAAACCAAAGGGAGAGTGTGGGTAACAGGAGGTTTCCCCAACAAACAAGGAGTTGGAATTCACAATATTGTGCTGTGAAATATGTTTCAGAAAGTGAATTGAAGACTCCATGCTGCACTCTGTAGCTCTTGTTTTCCCACAGAAACAATACTTTTTTGCAGGTTTCTCCACCAAACAAGGAGCTGGAACTTAGAACGTTTTGCTGTGAACTCAGTTTAAGAAAGTGAATTGAAGCCTCATTGTGGCACACTGCAGCCCTGCTTTTTGCATAGAAACAACACTTCGTTCCTGCAAGCTCCACTGAAACAAAAGGGAGAGTGTGTGATGAGAGGAGTTTGCTCCATCAAAAAGGAGCAGGAAATCAGAACGTTTGCTGTAAGCTCAGTTTCAGAAACTGAATTAACATGTACAGCCTGGCCTCTGTATGCCTTTCTATGCCAGAAAAACAACAGTTTCTTCCTGCAAGCTGCCTTGAATCCTTTGGGAAAGTGTGGCATTATAGTAGTGTTCTCCATCAAAAAATAGCTGGAACTCAGAACCTTTTGGTGTAAACTCAGTTTCAGTACTGAATTTACAGGTATACTCTGCACCCTGTAGCCCTTTCTGTGACAGTGAAACGACAGTTTGTTCCTGAAAGCTCCTTTCAAACCAATGGTAATGTGTGGCATAACAAGAGTTATCTCCACCAAAAAAGGAGCTGGTAACTGAGAACGTTTTGGTGTAAACTCAGTTTCAGAAACTTACTTAACATGTACAGCCTGCATGCTGTACCACATTCTATGCCAGAGAAAAGACAGTTTGTACCTGCAAGCTTCACTGAATTCACTGGGAATGTGTGGCCTAACAGGAGTTTTCTTCACCAAAAAAGGAGCTGGAACTCAGAACATTTTGCTGTGAACAAAGTTTCAGAAACTGCATTTCAGTGCTCAACCTATACTCTATGTCCCTTTTTATCCCAGAGAAACAATTGTTTATTTTGTTGGTTCCCTGTGCCTAAGGTATAACTAGGGCTATGAGGAAAATATCACTCTATTCATAAAGACAAGCACAGGTGAACCATACCTATTTTTCAAATTGATGCATTGTAAACTGAGAAGAGCACAGTGCTGGCTTTGGCAAATCTCCAGTCTAGTAGTGCACTTTGCAGGCTTGATCTCTCCATTTGCCCTCTGGCTCCTTTGAATCCAAAGGGAGACTGTGGGATAACAGGAGTTTTCTGCACCAAACAAGAAGCTGGACCTCAGAACGTTTTGCTATGAACTCAATTTTAGAATCTGAATTTACATGTATAGCCAGCACTCTGTACCACTTTCTATGCCAGAGAACCAACAGTTTGTTCCTGCAATCCCCATTGAAGGCAAAGGGAGAGTGTGGGAGGAGAGGAGGTTTCTCCACAAACAAGGAGCAGGAACTCAGAAGACTTTTGTGTAAGCTCAGTTTCAAAAACTAAATTTATGTGTACAAACCGCACTGTGTACCCTTTCTGTGCCATAGAATAAAAGAGTTTTATCCTGCAGGGTCCATTGAATGCAATGGGAATGTATAGCACAACAGGAGTTTTGTCCAGCATAAAAGAGGCTGGAACTCAAAATGTTTTGCTTTGAACTCAGAAACTGAATTGCCATGCTCAACCTACACTCTGTGTCCCTTTTTATCCCAGAGAAACAAGAGTTTATTCCGGTGGGTTCCCTTTGCCTAAAGTATCCCTAGGCCTCTAATGAAAATAACACTCTCCTCTTATAGACAAACACAGGCGAAGCACACATGTTGCTCAAATTGATACGTTGTAAAATGAGAGAAGCACAGTGCTGGCTTCAGAAAGGCTCAACCCTAGGAGTGCACTTTGCAGTCTTGATTTCTCCATTTACCCTCTGGCTCAATTGAAGCCAAAGTGAGACTGTGGGATAAGAGGAGGTTTTTCCACAAACAAAAAGCTGAAAATCAGAACCTTTTTCTGTGAACTCTGTTTCAGAAACTGAATTGACATGTACAGCCTGCACTCTGTATCCCTTTCTATGCCAGAGAAACAACAGTTAGTTCCTGTAAGCTACTTTGAATACAATGGGAATGGGAAGCATAGCAATAGTTTTTTTTTTTTTTTCCCAGCAAAAAAGGAGCTGGAACTCAGAAGGTTTTGGTTTAACTCAGTTTCAGAAACTAAATACACATGTGCAAACAGCACACTGTACCCCTTTCTGTGTCAGAGATAAAACAGTTTGTTCCTGCAAGCACCATTGAATCCAAAGGCAATGTGTGGAATAACAGGAGTGTTGTGCAGCAAAAAATGAGCTGGAACTCAGAACATTTTTGTCTAAACTCAGTTGCAGAGACTGAATTTACATGTACAGCCTGGACTCGGTACCGCTATCTATGACAGAGAAACAACAGTTTATTACTGCAAGCACCATTAAATCATATGGGAATGAGTGGCATAACAGGAGTTTTCTCCACCAAAAAAGGAGCCAGACCTCAGAACGTTTTGGTGTAAATTCAGTTTCAGAAACTTCATTACAGTGCTCAATTTACACTCTGTGTCCCTTTTTATGTGAGAGAAGCAATAGTTATTCCTGCGGGTTCCCTGTGCCTAAGTTATAAAGAGGCCTCTTATGAAAATATCACTCTCTTTGTGTAGAAAATGATAGAGGATGCACACGTATTGCTCAAATTAATACATTGTAAAGTGAGAGAAGCACAGTGCTGGCCTCAGAAAGTCTCTGGTCTAGTAGTGCACTTTCCCACCTTGAGTTCTCCATTTGCCTGCTGGCGCCATTGAAACCAAAGGGACAGTGTGGGATAACAGAAGGTTTCTCCACCAAACAAAGAGCTGGAACTCAGAACTTTTTGCTGTGAACTCAGTTTCAGAAACTGAATAGACATGTACAGGCTGCACTCTGCAACCCTTTCTATGCAAGAGAAAAAACGTTTTGTCCCTGCAAACTAAACAGTACAAGGGGAATGTGTGGCATAACAAGAGTTTTATCCAGCAAAAAAGGAGCTGGAACTCAGAAGGTTTTGGTGTAAACTCAGTTTTGGAAACTGAATGTACCTGTACAAACTGCACACTGTACCCCTTTCTGTGCCAGAGATAAAATTTTGTTCCTGCAAGCACCATTGAATCCAATGGCAATGTGTGGAATAACAGGAGTGTTCTGCAGCAAAAAAAGAGCTGAAACTCAGAACAATTTTGTCTAAACTAGTTGAAGAATCTGAATTTACATGTACAGCCTGGACTCTGTACCACTTTCTATGACAGAGAAGCAACAGTTTATTACTGCAAGCACCATTGAATCCAATGAGAATGTGTGGAATAACAGCAGTTTTCTCCATGAAAAACAGAGCCAGACCTCAGAAGGTTTTGGTGTAAATTCAGTTTCAGAAACTGAATTAACATGTACAAACTGCAAGAGAAAAAACGTTTTGTCCCTGCAAACTAAACAATACAAGGGGAATGTGTGGCATAACAAGAGTTTTATCTAGCAAAAAAGGAGCTGGAACTCAGAAGGTTTTGGTGTAAACTCAGTTTTGGAAACTGAATATACCTGTACAAACTGCACACTGTACCCCTTTCTGGGCCAGAGAAAAAATTGTTTGTTCCTATAAGCTCCATTAAATCCAATCAGATTGTGCAGCATAACAGGAGTTTACTCCAGCAATAAAAGGAGCTGGAACTCACAACGTTTTGCTGTGAACTCAGTTTCAGAAACAGTATTGCAGTGCTCAAAGTACATTCTGTGTCCCTTTTTATGACAGAGCAACAGAATTTGATTCCTGTGGGTTACCAGTGCCTAAGGTATAACTAGGCCTCTTAGGAAAAAATCACTCTCTTTGTGTAGACAATCATAGGAAAACCTCACCTATTGTTCAAATGGACACATTGTAAGTTGATAGAAGCACAGTACTAGATTCTGAAAATCTGCAGTCTAGAGGTGCATTTTGCTGGCTTGATTTCTGCACTTGCCTGCTGGCTCCATTGAAGACAAAGGGAGAGTGTGGTATAACAGGCGGTTTCCCCATCATAAAAGGAGCTGGAACTCAGAACATTTTGCTGTGAACTCAGTTTCAAAAACTGAATTTACGTGTACAGTCTGCACTGTGTACCCATTTCTATGTCACAGAAACAACAGTTTGTTCGGGAAAGCTCCACTGAAGAGAACGGCAGAATGTGGGATCACAGGAGTTTCCCCCAAGCAAAAAATTTATGGAACTCAAAACGTTTTGCTGTGAACTCAGTTTCACAAACTGCATTGTAGTGCTCAACCTACACTCTGGGTCCCTTTTTATGCCAGAGAAACAATAGTTTATTTCTGTGGGTTCCCTGTGCTTGAGGTATAACTAGGCCTCTTATGAAAATATCACTCTCTTTGTATACACAAGCAGAGGAGAACCACAACTATTGTTCAAAAGCATACATTTTAAAGTGAGAGAAGCACAGTGCTGGATTCAGAAAGTCTCCCATCTAGAAAGGTCGTTTCCCGGGCTTGATATCTCCACTTGCCCCCTGGGTCCATTGAAGTCATCGGGAGAGTGTGGGATAAAAGGATGTTTATCCACCCATCAAGGAGCTGTAACTCAAAACGTTTTGCTCTGATCTCAGCTTCAGAAACTGCTCTGAAGTTCACAGCCAATGCTCTGTGTCCCCTTTTATGCCAGAGCAACTGCAGTTTATTCCTGCAGGTTCCCTGTGCCTTAGGTATAACAAGGACGCTTAGGAAAATATCACTTTCTTTGTATGGACAAGCAGAGGAGAACCACATCTATTGTTCAAATGGATACACTCTAACGTGAGAGAAGCAGTGTTTGCTTTAGAACTCTCCGGCATAGAGAGCAGCTTGCCAGTTTTATTTCTCCATTTAGCTGCTGGCTTCATTGAGCCAATGGAATAGTGTGGGATAACAGGAGGTTTCTCCACCAAACAAGGAGCTGGAACTCACAATGTTTTGCTGTGAACTCACCTTCAAAAACTGAATTGAAGCCTCCATGGTGCACTCTGCAACCCTTGTTTTCCCAGAGAAACAACAGTTTGTTCCTACAAGTTCCACTGAAACCAAAGGGAGAGTGTGGGATAATATGAGATTTCTCCACCAAACAAAAAGCTGAAACTCAGAAGTTTGCACAGTGAACTGAGTTTCAGAAACTGAATTGACATGTATAGCCTGCACTCTGTAACTGTTTCAGTGCCAGAGAAACAACAGTTTGGTCCTGCAAGCTTCATTGAATCCAATGGGAACGTGTGCCATCACACGAATGTTCTTCAGCAAAAAAAGGAGATGTATCTCACAAGGTTTTGATGTAAACTCAGTATCAGAAACTGAATTTACATGCACAGCTTGCACTCTGTATCCCTATCTATGTGAGAGAAACAACAGTTTGTTCCTCCAGCCCCATTGAATCCAATGTGAGAGTGTGGAATAACAGGGGATTTCTCAACCAAAAAACGAGCTGGAACTCAAAACGTTTTGCTCTGAACTCAATTTCAGATACTAAATGGACATGCACAGCCTGGACTCTGTACCCCTTCCAATGCCAGAGAAAAAAGTTTGTTCCTGCAAGGTGTATTGAATCCAAAGGGAATGTTTCATAACAGGAGTTTCGTCCACCAAAAGTGAGCTGGAATTTACAACCTATTGGTGTAAACACAGATTAGAAATTGAATTTGCATGTACAGCCTGCACTCTGTACCCCTTTCTCAGCCAGAGGAAAAACAGTTTGTTCCTGAAAGCTCCATTAAATCCAATGAGAATATGTGGCATAAGAGGAGTTTTCTCTTTCAAAAAAGGCGGTAGAACTCAGAAAGTTTTGCTGTGAACAAAGTTTCAGAAACTGCATTTCAGTGTTCAACCCACACTCTATGTCCCTTTTTATGCCAGAGAAACAGGAGTTTATTTTGCTGGTTCCCTGTGCCTAAGGTATAACCAGGCCTCTGATGAGTATATCATTCTATTCATACAGACAAGCAGAGGTAAACCACACCTATTGTTCAAATGGATGCATTGTAAACTGAGAAAAGCACAGTGCTGGCTTCAGAAAATCTCCACCTTAGGACTTCACTTTGCAGGCTTCATTTCTCCATTTGCCCTCTGCCTCCATTGAAGCCAAAGGGAGAGTGTGGGATAACAGGAGTTTTCTGCACCAAACAAGGAGCTGCAACTCAGAACATTTTGCTATGAACTCAGTTTCAGAATCTGAATTTACATGTACAGCCTGCACTCTGTACCTCTTTCTATGCCAGAAAACCAATAGTTTGTTCCTGCAATCCCCATTGAAGCCAAAAGGAGAGTGTGGGATAAGGGGAGTTTTCTCCACAAAAAAAGGAGCTGAAACTCTGAATGTTTTCCTGTAAACGTAGTTTCACAAACTAAACTTACATGTACAAACTGCACTGTTTACCCTTTCTGTGCCAGAGAAAAAATGGTTTGCTCCTGCAAGCTCCATTGAATCTAATTGGAATGTGTAGCACAACAAGAGTTTACTCCAGCAAAAGGAGCTGGAACTCACAACGTTTGGCTGTGAACTGTTTCAGAAACAGTATTTCAGTGACTCTGTGTCACTTTTTATGCCAGAGAAACAATAGTTTATTCCTGCGGGTTCCCTGTGCCTAAGGTATAAATAGGTCTCTTAGAAAAATATCTCTCTTCATACAGACAAGCAGAGGAGAACAACACCTATTGTTCAGATGGATATATTGTAAAGTGAAAGAAGCACAATGCTGGCTTCAGAAAGTCTCCAGTCTAGGAGTGCACTTTGTAGGCTTGATTTCTCCATTTGCCTGCTGGCTCCACTGACACCAAAGTGAGAGTGTGAGATAAGAGAAGGTTTCTCCACGAAACAAGGAGCTGGAACTCAGAATATTTTGCTGTGAACTCAGTTTCAGAAACTGAATTTACATGTACATCTTGCAATTTGTACGCCTTTCTATGCCAGAAAAACTACAGTTTCTTCCTGCCAATTGTATTGAATTCAATGGGAATGTGTGGCATAAGAGTTTTTTCAACCAAAAAGGGAGCTGGAACTCAGAATGTTTTGGCGTAAACACACTTTCAGAAACTGAATATACATTTACAAATTTCACAAGTGTCCCTTTCTGTGCCAGAGAAAAAGCAGTTTGTTTCTGCAATCTCCATTGAACACAATCAGAATGTGTGGTATAACAGGAGTTATCTTCACCAAAAAAGGAGATGGAACTCACAACGTTTTAGTGTAAACTCAGTTTCAAAAACTCAATAAACATGTACAGCCTGCACTCTGTACCCCTTTCTGGGCCAGAGAAAAAACAGTTTGCTCCTGCCAGCTCCATTAAATCTAATGGGAACACGTGGCATAAGAAAAGTTTTCCCCAGTCAAGAAGGACCTGGAACTCACAACGTTTTGCTGTGAACTCAGTTTCACAAACTGCACTGCAGTGCTCAACCTACACTCTGAGTCCCTTTTTATGCCAGGGAAACAATAGTTTATTCCTGTGGGTTCCCTGTGCCTAAGGTATAACTAGGACTCTTATGAAAATATCACTCTCTTCATATATACAAGCAGAGGAGAACCGCACCTATAGTTCAAATGGATACATTCTAAAGTGAGAGAAGCACAGTGCTGGATTCAGAAAGTCTCCAGTCTGAGTGCAGTTTCCCAGCATGATATCTCCACTTGCCCAATGGCTCCATTGAAGCCATCAGCAGAGTGTGAGATAACAGGAGGTTTCTCCACCAAACAAGGAGCTGGAACTCAGAACTTCTTCCTGTGAACTCTTTTTCAGAAACTGAATTTAAATATACAGCCTGCACTGTATACCCCTTTCTATGCCAGAAAAACTACAGTTTGTTCCTGCAAGCTGCCTTGAATCCATTGGGATTGTGTGGCATAACAGGAGTGCTTGCCAGCTAAAAAGGAGCTAGAACTCAGAACCTTTTGGTGTAAACTCAGATTCAATACTGAATTTACATGTATAGCCTGCACTCTGTACCCCTTTCTATGACAGAGAAACAACAGTTGTTTCCAGCAAGGTGCTTAAAATCCAATGGTAATGTGTGATGTCACAGGAGTTTTCTCCCCCCAAAAAGGAGCTGGTAACTCAAAACGTTTTGGAGTAAACTCAGCTTCAGAAACTTTCTTAACCTGTACAGCTGGCACGCTTTATCCCATTATGTGCCAGAGAAAAAACAGTTTGTTCCTGCAAGCTCCATTGAATCAAATGGGAATGTGTAGCATAACAGGAGTGTTCTGCAGCAAAAAAGGAGTTGTAACTCAGAACATTTTGCTCTAAACTCAGTTGCAGAATCTGAAATTACATGTACAGCCTGGACTCTGTACCTATTTGTATGCCAGAGAAACAACAGTTTGTTCCTGCAAGCTCCTTTCAGTACAATGGGAATGTGTGGCATAACAGGAGTTTTCTCCACCAAAAAATTAGCTGGAAATGAGGATGTTTTGGTATAAACTCAGTTTCAGAAACTGAATTCATATGTACAAAATGCACTCTGTACCCCTTTCTGTGTAAGTGGAAAAGACTGTTTGTACCTTCAAGTTCCATTGAATCCAGTGGGAATGTGTGGTATAACAGGAGTTTCCTCCACCAAAAAATGAGCTGGCACTCTGAACGTTTTACTGTTAACTCCATTTAAGAAATTGCATTGCAGTGCTCAGCCTACACTCTGTGTTCCTTTTATGCCAGAGAAACAATAGTTTATTAATGTGGATTTCTTCTCCTAAGGTGTAACTAGGCCTCTTAGGAAAACAGCACTCTCTTCACACAGACAAGTGGAGGAGAACTGCACCTATTGTTCAAATGGATATATTCTAAAGTGAGAGAAGCACAGTGCCAGATTCAGAGAGTGTCCTGTCTAGGAGTGCACTTTGCCAGCTTGATTTCCCCACTTGCCTGCTGGCTCCATTAAAGACCATGCGAGAATGTGGGATAACAGGTAGTTTCCCCACCAAACACGGAGCTGGAACTCAGAACATTTTGCTGTGAACTCAGGTGCAGGAACTGAATTTACATGTACAGCCTGCACTCTCTACCACTTTCTATGCCAGAGAAACAAGTTTCTTCCTGCAAACTCCAATGAATCCAATTGGAATAGGTGGCATAACAGGAGTTTTCTCCATCAAAAAAGGAGCTGGTACTCAGAATGTTTTTGTGTAAACTCAGTTTCAGAAACTGAATTTTAGAGTACAGCCTGTACTCTATACCCCTTTCTTTCCTAGAGAAACAACAGTTTGTCCCCACAACCTCCATGAAACCAATCGCAGTGTCTGGGATAACAGAAGTTTTCTCCACACACACACACACACACACACACACACACACACACACACTAGAACTCAGAGAGTTTTGCTGTTATCTCAGTTTCAGAAACTGCATTTCAGTGCACAAGCTACACTCTGTGTCTCTTCTTATGCCAGAGAATCAACAGTTTATCCCTGCAGGTTCCCTGTGCCTATGGTTTAACAAGGCCTTTGGGAAAATATCACTCTCTTTGTATAGCCAAACAGAGGAGAACCGCATGTATGGTTCAAGTGGATACACTCTAAATTGAGAGAAGCACAGTGCTTGCTTCAGAAAGTCTCCAGCCTAAGAGTGGAGTTTTCCAGCTTTATTTTTCCATTTAAGGATGTCTCCCCTGGAGTCAGTGGGAGAATGTCACATAACCGCAGGTTTCTCCACCAAACAAGGTGCTGGAAGTCAGAATATTTTGCTGTGAACTCAGTTTCAAAAACTGAATTGTTGTGTATGCCCTGCACTATGTAGTCTTTTTTGCCAGAGAAACAAGAGTTTGTTCCTTCAAGCTTCATTGGAACCAAAGGGAATGTGTGGCATAATAGGAGTTTTCTCCACCAAACAGGGAGCTGGAACTCCAAAATTTTTGCTGTTAACTCAGTTTCTGAAACTGAATTGAAGTGTACACCCTGCACACTGTGTGTCTTTTCTTGCCAGAGAAACGTGTTTTGTTTTTTTTGTTGTTTGTTTGTTTGTTTTCTTGCACATTCCCTGGCCTATGGGACATCAAGGCCTCTTGGTAAAGAATCACTGTCTTTCTGAAGAAAACAAGTGGACAACTGTATCTATTATTCAAATGGATGCACTGTTAAGTGAGACATGCACGTTGCATGCTTCAGAAAGTTTCTGCCCAGGAGTGAAGTTTTCTGACTTGATTTCTGTGTTTTCCAGCAGGTTCCTTTGAAGTCAGTGGTAGTGTGTGGGATAACACAAGGTTTCTCCACAAAACAATGAGCTGGAACTCAGACCATGCTGCTGTGAACTCATTTTTAGAAACTAAATTGAAATGTATACACTGTACACGGTGTGCCTTTTCTTCCCAAAGATGAAACACTTCCTTCAGGCACGTTCCATGTGCCTGAGGGAGAAGAAGCCCTCTTAGAAATATAACCTCCAGAGCTTGCGGCGGACGGACCGGACCCAGCAGCCCCAGGCCCGCCGTGCCGTGAGTCCAGCGGACCGGGGAGCTTGCGGCAGACGGACCGGACCCAGCAGCCCCGGGCCCGCACTGCCGTGAGCCCAGCGGACCGGGGAGCTTGCGGCGGACAGACCGGACCCAGCAGCCCCGGGCCCGCAGTGCCGTGAGCCCAGCGGACTGGGGAACTTACGGCAGACAGACCGGACCCAGCAACCCCGGGCCCGCAGTGCCGTGAGCCCAGCGGACTGGGGAACTTACGGCGGGCGGACCGGACCAAGCAACTCCGAGCTCACCGTGCCATGCTTCTGGCGAACTGAGTGAGCAGCACACGGACCCGGCTGCAGGGTGCAGGCTATTTCCAGTGGACTGAAGGCCGCCCAGCAGCACACTGTATCCCGGAGCTGTGCAGTGAGGAGTCAGACCTAGAGGTAACTCATAAGCTCAAAGTATCCAGTATAGAATCTAACAAACCTTTTTTGTCTTATTTACTGTGTTTAATACTGATATTGGCATTTATTGTATTATGGTAACAAACATGATGTGATTGTTCTGCTCAAATACCTACCATGATGTGTCAGGAGTGAGAACTCTCAAGGGTTATTACAGATTCAAGGAGGACCCC
>PVIC010017567.1:0-32596 GCA_004025085.1 Thryonomys swinderianus
GACCTTGCGCTTGCGAGGCAGGCGCCGGAACCACTGAGCTAACCCTCCGGCCCCACACTTCACTCTTAACTCTTGAATTTCTATGGACATCTGACTTCTGTAAGCTAAACCTCACAACTTACATGCTTTGTATTAATGATGCATATAGAACTAAAGACTCAACATGAGTATCACAAAGGTCACCATTAAATATTCTGGGTCCTGTAGATCTAAAGAAAGACTACTGAGCAGTTAACATCTTAACTTTGTGTCTTCTCTTTAGAATTTACAGTGCCATTCAAAAGGAAGTAGATGTAATACTTAGCGGAGTATTAGGGAGGAGCACCATGTGGGAAGGCAAAATGAAGGAAAGCATCCTGAAGCAGCTGCCCTGTAACATTACAAAAACATAAGATAAATTGAACAAAAAAAACATT
Source organism: Thryonomys swinderianus (assembly GCA_004025085.1). NCBI lineage: Eukaryota > Metazoa > Chordata > Mammalia > Rodentia > Thryonomyidae > Thryonomys > Thryonomys swinderianus. Next base: position 417 of record PVIC010017567.1, read on the forward strand.
AAAAGTTTAGAAAGTAAAAAAGTTAAAGCTGGGTATGGTAGCACACATCCACAATTCTAATACTCTGGAAGACAGAAGCAGGAGGGTCACTGGTTCAAACCCAATTAGGACAACCTGGTGACTTAGCAAGACCTTGTCTCGAATGCCCAGGGTTCAGGTCATCAATTTGGTATAAAAAAAGAGAGAGAGAGAGAGAGAGAGAGAGAGGTCAGGAAACCACTAAAGTCTAGTAAGTTTAGCTCTCTTGTTATCTTTGCTGCCTGTGTGTGCCATGTTGTTTCCCCTCTGCCATGCCTGTTTGTCATCCCTGCCTTGGAGTTGGCTGATTATGGACCAAAATCTCGAAGAACTGTAAGCCAAATAAACCCCATCCCTTTTAACTTTGGGAGTCAAGTATTTTATCTCAGCAATAAAAGAAAAATAACACAGAAATTTGGTACCAGAGAAGATGGGTTATTGCTCTGACATTACCTGGCCATTTTGTGCAAAATCTTTTGGAATTGGCTTTTTAGAAAGGGAAGAGTTAGGAAAGATTGAGGGATGTCAGCTACAGAATTAGCTGGAATGCCTTAGACTGTTCTATATGGGAGATTCTCATCATCAGAGTTTAACAGAACAGAAGGCCAATAAAGACCAAGCTCAGGAGGTGTCTGCTGGAAAGAAGGACACCATTGGCTTTTGGACTCCAGATACGTGTTATGGCTTGACAAAAAGTTTGTCTGTATTTTGCTCATATTCAGGAACTTTGCCAAAAGGATCAGAGCTTCTAGCTGAAGAAACAGACCTGGAACATCTTAGGCTATTATGAGCTTAGAAGACCAGAAAGCATGTAAAGACCACTGGGGATGTTTCAGCTAGGAAGAAGAACTGCATTGGCTGTTGGACTCTAGATGAAGTGTGTTAAGACTAGGCAGAAAGACTGTCTGCATTTTGTTCATATCCAGAGATACTGCCTGATACTGAAATTAGAGAATAATTAATCTTGCAGAAGAAATTTCAAAGGAGTTGAATACCGAGGTGATGGCATGGCTACTATTACAGGTTTTTAGCCAGATTTACATTAAAAATCAAAAGCAAAGGACCAAGGACCAAGGACCAAGCAGAATGATTTAAAATGTTTCGTTTGTCCAGAAAGGAAACTCTAGTAAAGCTGTGGACTACAAAGATACAGGAGAGGAAATCTTGATCACCAAGAAGGAACAGGAGAATAGATAAGACAGCCTGGAGGCATCGCCAGAAGAAGCAGGCCTCCACCTTTTGTAGTCTCAAAATTGTGAAGGTGAAAGAGTTTGCGTTAAGAAGAAAGCCCCAGGGCCAGAGATTTAGCTCAGTGGTTCGGGTGCCTGCCTCACAAGCGCAAGCGCAAGGTCCTGAGTTCGATCCCGGTGACCACATAGAATGCTGGGCATGGCGATTCACACCCACCAGCCATCAATACCACTACCATAGTGCCAAGCATGGTGGCTCACGCCTGTCCTCCCAGCACTCGGGAAGCAGAGACAGGAGGATTGCTGAGTTCGAGGCTTGCCTGGGCTGCAGAGTGAGCTCAGGGCCAGCCTGAACTACAAAGCGAGACCCTGTCTTAAAAAAAAAAAAAAAAAGAAAGAAAGAAAGCCCCAGAGATGTTTCAGAATAGCAGCCACCTAAGGTGTTGTTCCAAAGTAGCACCAGCCTAGAAAAGCTCTTCTAAAATAGTAGCCTAGGGAAATTGTTCTAAAATAGCAGTGGCCTCAAGAAGTTGTTTTAAAATGGCAGCCTGGGGAAGTTGTTTCAAAATGGTGGGCTAGGGATGTTGTTCCAAATGATTGTGGCCTAAGGAAGTGTTCTAAAATGTCCATGGCTTATAGCAGTTGTTCCAATACGGCAGTTTAAGAGGTTGTAATAACGAAATATTAGAAACAACCCCAAAGCCCAACAGCTGGTGAGTGAATAAAAAAAATATGTTTTTACAAAATGGAGTGTTACTCAGTCATAAAGAACAATAAACTTGAAACATTCATAACTAAATGGATGCACCTTGAGGCCATACTTGTAATTGAAATAAATAGGATGCACATATGCAAATTCCACAGTGTTTCTTTAGTGTGAGAAACTAAAGGTGTAAATGAGGACCAAAATGTCTAATATGTAAAATAGGAAGAAAATATTAAAGGAGAAAAGAAACTAGGGAGGAGGGGCAGTAAAAAACTGAAAGAAGAAAAAAAAGAAAGCTTATATTTATAGGATAGTGAATGATGGGAGAGGCACTGCCACGGGAAAAAAGAATAAATATATACATGTACAAACACTAATACTCAATGGTGAATGGGCAAATTGCACATAAAATGTACCAATAAAACAAATGAATAAAGGCAATAATAATAATAAAAACAAAATGCAAGCCTGGGGAAGTTATTCCAAAATGGTAGCATCCTAAGAAAATTGTTCCAAAATGACAAGGCTTACAGAAGTTGTTCTAAAATGGTGGCCTAGAGAATTTATTCTAAAATGGTGGTGGTCTAGGTAAGTTTTTCCACAGTGACGCAAGGCTAAGGAAGCTATTCCAAAATGGTTGCTTGGGTAAGTTGTTCCAAAATGATGTCCTAAGGAAGTTGTTCAAATGGCATCAGCCTAGGGAAGTTGTTTCAAAATGGTAGTTGCCTAAGGAAATTGTTCCAAAATGGCAGTTCAGGGAATCTGTTCTAGGTATTTGGTTCATAGGCACTGGGCCCTACAGCTAAAAGAGTGGAAAGACTTGCTACTACTGCTCCAGCTGGCAACAGACTTTGGCCTCCTCCATGAAGCACTGTTTTTAGCTGCATGCAGAATGCAAAAGTTGTGGCTCCAGGAAGGCTTCCACCCAGATTTCAGAAGATCTGGGAGGCCAGACTATGTCCCTGAGGCGGACAAGTGAGAAGCTGCAAGTCTGAGGCCCCAGGTCCCATGGAAAGCTCAGAAGTTTGGAGTAGCCAAGAGCATGAACTGCCTCAGGAAAGCTACAAGGAGGGAACAGAACACAACCAAGAGAGAAGCCAGGAGAGTATAACTGGGAGGGTCACTCAGGCTTCTTGGAGTTTACAACTTGCCACGGATTTTCTTGGATGGTAGAATTGGAACTGAGGGATTGTAGGTTTGTACTGCTGGGTTTAGACTTTCTTTGGTCCCATTCCTTTGTATCCTCCTGTTTGTACCCTTTGGAATGGGAATGTCTATCTTCTACACTGACTGTTAAAAAGTGATTTTTCTTTTCATTTGTACAGGGGTTTCCACTTAATAGTTTGCCTTAAATCTCAGAGGAGATTTTGGTCTTGGACTTTTAGGAAATGCTGAAACTCCTCGCGCTTTGGCAACTCTAAGAGATGGACTAAAGCCCTTTTGGACAAAGCAATGTACATGAGTCTTTAGGAGGTTAGGGGTGGAATGTTATGGATTTGGTCTGGATGTTCCAGCAATGCCTCATGTAGTCACAGGCTTGATCTAGAGTGTGTGATGCTGGAATTGATTTATGAGGCAGTGCTAGGCTCAAGGGCACTAGGATTAAGGGTGTGAGTACTATCAACCCTGAATACCCTGGATAAAATAAAAAGGGCAGGAAGATGCTATTAACTCTCTCGTGTTACCTTTGCTGTCTTGTGTTGTTTCTTCTCTGCCATGCCTATTTGTCATCCCTGCCTTCAGTTGGCTGATTATGAACTAAAAACTCTAAGAACTGTAAGTCAAACAAACCTCATTCCATTTAATTCTGAGTGTCGGGTGTTTTGTCTCAGCCATGAAAGTAACTATCACAGTGTCTCAGGAGAATCAGACATAGAATATAATAGTAGCACAAGGCAAGTATAAAATAAAAAATTCAGTTCAAATTAAAGGAAATAGGTGGTATTACATAAAGAAGGATTATTTTGCCCAGTGATGCAACATCAAGAGTCTCCATGAAACAACAGACTTCATTTCAATAGTAAAACACCCTTCCTGACATCCATTAGGATAATGAATAAAGATGCTGGAATCAATGTGAGATAAAGATGGGTGGAGCCACAACATAGTCTTTCTAGAACCTGGCTTCTGGAGAATTTGAGAATTTCAAAGTTGACCTATCACTTTGGAGTGTGTTTTCAGATTACAGTTTATCAGATGACAGATAATCATTTCTAACAAAAACATAAAAGCCATTAAAACCCTGCATACTTCATATCATTCTTCATATTGAAGCTTTTGTGTTTTGCTTTTGTTTTTATTTTGTTTTGGTGGTACTGGGGATTGAACCAAGGGATGTCATTCATCCTTGGTCCTTTTTATTTATTTATTTATTTTTAATTTTTTTTTTTTAGTTTTTTGAGACAGGGCTTGCTTTGTAGTTCAGGCTAGCCCTCTGCTCACTATGTGAGCAGAGCCCAGGTAAGACTCCAACTCAGCAATACTCTTGCCTCTGCCTCCAGAGTGCTGGGATTATAAGCATGAGCCACCAAGCCTGACATTCAGATTTCTATAAGGATTTTGCTGGATTCTATATTTTATCATCCTCTTGACCTCAATCAGTAACAAATGTTTTCCAGTACTACTAGGACCTCATTGCTTTCTAACCCAAGTTTAGAAACTGCTTAGTTCCTTTGCCTCTGGGCATGTCTGTCTACTGCATTTTGCAAAAGAAAAGAAAAGAAAGAAAAGAAAAGAAGGAAGGAAAAAAAGAGAAAGAAAGAACAGTGAGAAAAAATGTCTAGCCCTAAGCTTTCTTTTGCTTCTGTATGCCAGTTACTTCTGAATCCTTAAGCAGTAGAACATTAATAAGCTTTTGCTCTATTTTTCTTTTCTTTTCTTTTTTTTTTGGTCTCTGAACTGAGACTTGAGACTCCCAAGGAAATTTCTTCTTCAGATTAGAATTGGAAAGTCTTCTTATTTGTGTAGATGATTTGAACTGATAATTTGCATCTACAAAAAGAACTAAGAAACTTTGACAGACAACTACTTTTCAGAAGACACTATGGAGGGCACTATATCATAATCCATTATCTTTTCATGGAGTGAAGACTTTAGGGACAAGTGAAACCCAAATGAAAAATTTTCAGAGCCAAATTTATGCTAATACCATCTCTAGATAGCTATCTGTATGATCAAACAGATTTTATTTCACTAGATGAAAACCAGTACTTCCCTCCATAAGAAAAATATCTAGATAATTTTAACAAAAATAAATACATAAGATTTTTTGAACATGCAAATCAAACCAGCATTACAAACAAAATTTACCCGGTATTGAAAAAAAAAGTAGAGCAAGATATTAAAGTCTCAATTGAAGAATCTCACAGATGTCCCTACCAGTAGTTCCTTCATAAAGCACAGGATTTTAAAAAATTTGTGTAATTTGTTTTTCTTATTGAGGTAAAGAAAATTAGTGTTTTAAAAATCAGAGTAGACTTTTATGAAAGAAATAATACATCAAAATATATAGCAACTAAAATAAAATAAACATGATATAGATGAAAAGAATGCAAGCACAAAATCAGAACAAATGGAACAGAGGCAAGATCAAAGTTATAATACTTAAAAAATATTTCCTATCTGGAGAAAACAGGTAATGGGTTGTGAAAGATGGTGATATTGTGGGGAAGGGGACTGTGAACAAAGAAAGTGCTCATACATATCGTGGTAATAATTTTTTACATTCCAAAGACAAAGGCAGCAGGGACTACAAACTGCATAAATCAGCAGTCTTCTACTGAAGAATTCATGAGGTTCTCATACCCCCTTCATCAAGCACCTAACTACACTGCTGCTTTTACCTGAAAATTCTCAGACTTCCCTCAAGCATAGTCATTAAACCCATTATAAAGGGAGAGTTTTAGGCTGTGCGATAGGACAGATAATGACAGAGTTCTGCACATATCAGATAAGATCAGCTTTGATTTCATCAGAATAACAGTACAGATAGAAATGTTAGTTATAGTTGTAGTTCATAAGAAGGTTAATAAAATTCAAAATGCTGGGCTAACCATTCTCTTTCTTGGTGTCATTGTTAGTTAATATTTACCTATGGGTGTAATCGCTTTGAAAACAAGAACTAGGCAGGACAAAAATGCTTCCTGTTGAATACATATGTTTGCTGCTGCTACTCTTGCAGAAGTTTTTCTTGGACAATAGTGCTAAAGTGATGCATGTAAGCACAGAAAGGTATGATATTTTTCTTCCCCATCAAAAAGTCACAGCTGAGGGCCGGAGGGTTAGCTCAGTGGTTCTGGTGCCTGCCTCGCAAGTGCAAGGTCCTGAGTTCGATCCCGGAAACCACATACAATGCTGGGGGTGGAGATTCACGCCCACCAGCCATCAATACCACAAACCACAGTGCCGGGCGTGGTGGCTCACGCCTGTAATCCCAGCACTCAGGAGGCAGAGGCAGGAGGATTGCTGAGTTCAAAGCTTGCCTAGGCTACACAGTGAGCCCAGAGCCAGCCTGAACTACAAAGCGAGACCCTGTCTCAAAAAAAAAAAAAAGTCACAGCTGACACTCTTATAAGACGAGTTAACAAAAGAAATTCATAACAAATTTATCTCATCAAGATGGCACAGGAGGGGCGGAGAATTAGCTCAGTGGTTCTGGCGCCTGCCTCGCAAGCTCAAGGTCCTGAGTTCAATCCCTGGAAACCACATACAATGCTGGGCGTGGAGAGTCATGCCTACCAACAATCAATACAACATACCACAGTGCCAGGCGTGGTGGCTCACACCTGTAATCCCAGCACTCAGGAGGCAGAGACAGGAGGATTGCTGAGTTTAAGCTTGCCTAGGCTACATAGTGAGCTCAGAGCCAGCCTGAACTACAAAGTGAGACCCTGTCTCAAAAAAAAAAAAAAAAAAATGGCACAGGAGCCTTCAGAAATGAAAACCCAGAATCCATGGAGAACTATTCACTTTTGTGTTTAGATTTGAGGAAGAATGTGCAGATGTGGAAGCATGTGACTGGACAAAAAGGATATGATCTAATGATGAAAGACTGGGGATACTCTGCAAACCCTTTCTGTTCAGATCCTTCTTGGTCTGTCTTTGTACTATTCCTTCATCTCAGGTACAGTGGAGGACCTTTTCCAGACAGAAATTCTCTCAAACTACCATCAGATGAAGTAGATCAGAAGTTTCTTTAAGACTTCTTGTTCAGAGATTGGGCAAGGTTAGAGTAATACTTTTGGGTTTTTCAGCTTGCTTTGTGGTAGAATAGTTCTAATACAGTGGGGAATGGATTCTCAGGAGATAGATCATATGTCCTAGTGCACAGTGAACAAAGAATTGTCCATTAAACACATGGCAATAAAGAAAAAAAACAGCTAAACTTATTGAAGTAATAGGGCAAGGTGCACTCTGATCCAGTGTGTTCACAGCTGCATACACAGAAAATATATCATGAGTGGAAATACAAAAGGCATGGAGTCCCAGTTTACCTGGATATAATTGGATGCATGATGTGCAGTCCATATGCATGAACTATTAACAAATTCTGAGTGAGGAAAGGTCACTGTAAGTCATGCCGACAGATCTAACATGTGTGAGTCTTGCCATGGAACTTCAACAGTCTCCAAAGTCTTTATTATTCTTATTTCTTCACAGGCATAGTAATGAATACCTGTAATCCCAGGACTCGGCAGCCTGAGGCAGGAAGAGCATTATGAGTTCAAAATCTGCCTGGGCTATACAACAAGATTCTGTCTCAAAAAAAAAAAAAAATATATATATATAGGGCCGGAGGGTTAGCTCAGTGGTTTCGGCGCCTGCCTCGCAAGCGCAAGGTCCTGAGTTCGATCCCCGGTAACCACATATAACGCTGGACGTGGAGACACGCCCACCAACAATCAACACTGCATACCACAAGGCCGGACATGGTGGCTCACGCCTGTCATCCCAGCACTAGGGAGGCAGGGACAGGAGGATTGCTGAGTTCGTGGCGGCTTGCCTGGGCACCATAGTGAGCTCAGGGCCAGCCTGAACTACAAAGTGAGACCCTGTCTCCAAAAAGAAAAAAAAGGAAAAAAAATATATATATGTAATTCCTATTTCTGTCTCCCTTGTGACAAAGGAGGGGATTGACTTTAGGACACTGTCCATGTTCACCTGAATGAGGGGGGGAGGTGGTCCCATGGCCCCACTTGTACTATCTATATTAATTCTACTTTCTGTGACCTATCTTACTGAGAAGCAATTCTGATTTGCATGACTGCCCTTGAAAGATAAAAGAGAACAAGAGAAAAAACAGGCAAAAGAAGGTAAGAGAGACTTTTACTTCTGAGGCTGTTTCTTATAATGCCTGGCCTGGGTGAGACTCTGTTAGAAACATGCAGCCTTCTACAGACAAGAGGGAACCACAATCTACCTGTGCTGAGAAGTCCAGAATCTGCACACCTGCACTGGCCAGCACTGGAACTTCAAGCCCAAACATTCCATTCCAGACCATTCCATTCCATTCCAAACCATTCCAGAATAGTTAAGACTATAACTCCATTCTCAAACCTTGTAAAAACTTATCTTCTCTGGCCAACTGCTAACATCATTCATAATTTCAGCTTGCCTGCTGCACTCAGGCAAATAAAGCAGTTCTACTGCTCACACCAAGCCTGGGTCTGGGTGGTTTCTTGTGGACCATTTGTGATATCCCTCTCCTCCCTTCTTCTTCCCTCCCCTCCCCCCCTCTTCTTTTCTTTTCTTTGAGACAGAGTCTCACTTTGTAGTTCAGGCTGGCCCTGAGCTCACTATGTAGCCCAGGCAAGCTTTGAACTCAGCAAACCACCTTGCTTCTGCCTCCCAAATGCTGGGATTACAGACGTGAGCCACCACACCCAGCACCCAGCACTGTGGTATGTAGAACTGATTTCTGGTGGGCATGAGTCACCACTCCCGGTATTGTTGTATGTGGTCACCATGGATCCAACCAGGAACCTTGAGCTTGCTAGGCAGGCACTGGAACCACTGAGCTAAATCTCTGAACCCCATTTGTAATATTTTTCTTTTTTTTGGTGGTACCACAGATCGAACCCAGACTCTTGTGCTTCCAAGGTAGGTGCAGTACCACCTGAGCTGAATCCCCAGGCCATTTGTAATATTTCTAAGAACTCCTAATATCCTTTAATTCAAATACTCAGTATGACAAAGTACCACCCTTTGGAATACCATTTCCCAGGCACAAATAAACATAAACACAAAAGAGAAAAAGAATAAAAATGGAGGGCAAACAGTGTCTGACAAAAATTGGAAACTGGGGGCCAGAGATTTAGCTCAGTGGTTCCAGTGCCTGCCTCACAAGTGCAAGGTCCTGAGTTCAATCCGGTAACCACATACAATGCTGGGTGTGATGACTCATGCCCACCAGCAATCAATACCACACACCACAGTGCCAGGTGTGGTGGCTCACGCCTGTCATCCCAGCACTTGGAAGGCAGAGGCAGGAGGATTGCTGAGTTCGAGGCTTGCCTGGGCTCCATAGTGAGCTCAGGATCAGCCTGAACTACAAAGCGAGACCCTGTCTCAAAAAAAAAAAAAAAAAAAAGGCAAAGAAAAAGGAAAAAAATCATCTTCTTTGATTTTTGCCTATCTTTAGGTCTAGTAATGTCTAATTTCCTGCCTAGTACTTTAGAGTCTGAAATACAAGACTGGTTCAAAATTCAAACAGAACATACAGAAAATTTTTCAATGAAATAATATTCAAAACTTTCCACAATCTTGAGAATAAGATGGGTAGAAACATAGAGGAAGCATTTACATGAGCTCAGATGCATTCAAGGTAGTATGGCTACAGACCATACCAGAAGTGTTTAGAACTCCAGACATTACTGGAAAGCAGTGTCCTCATATGTCATAGGTAAAATGTCATAGCTATAGAGCAAAAAGATGATACTAAAAGCTAGGAGAGAAAAATACCAAATTACTTATAAAGGCAAATCTGACAAAATAACAGCAGATTTCTCAGCAGAAACTCTAAAAAACAGAAGGGCATGAAAAACATACTTCAAGCTCTGAAAGAAAATAGCTGCCACAGATGTGTAAATACACTATCATTTCTCTGGTATGAGAATTGAGTTCTAAAATGTATGATAGGTATTATGAAATATGAAGAAAATTTCAAGAGGCAAAGAGAAAAGGGGACTAGGAATAAGTAAAGAAGGGAAAGAAAAAATTTGATGATAAAAAAATGAAGCAAAACTTATGTACATAGGGGTGGGGAGTTGTGGAGAGGGCAGGGAAAAAATGAGAATCAAGATGTGTCACGTACTAGTACAAATTCTCAATACTGAATGTGATCATAACGTATATATAAAACGTACCAATAAAATCAATTAAAAAAAAGAAAGAAAAAAGCTGCCCTCTTAGTTTACTACACTTAGCAGTTACCTTTCAGAATTGAAGGAAAAACAAAGGCCTCCCAAGGTAAGCAGAAATCAAAAATATTCATGACCATAAATCAGCTCAACAAAAGACACTTAAAAGAACACTACACACAGATTAAAAGTAGACTAACAAATGAGGATTAAGAAAGAATCAATCAGAAAACAAATGGCATACATGGGCCAGTAATTTAACTCAGTGGTTCCGTCGCCTTCCTAGCAAGCACAAGGTCCCTGGTTCGATCCCGGTAACTATATACAATGATATGGTATTGGGCATGGTGACTCACGCCCACTAGCAATCAGTACCACACCCCACGATGCTGGGTGTGGTGGCTCACACCTGTAATCCCAGCACTTGGGAGGCAGAGGGAGGAGGACTGCTGAGTTTGAGGCTTGCCTGGGCTACATAGTGAGCTCAGGACCAGCCTGAACTACAAAGCAAGACCCTGTCTCAAAAAAAAAAAAAAAGGTATACATATATATGTGGAGATATATTAGGAAAATGTGGAATATATATGCACAAGAATGTATTATTTAACCATAAAGAACAATATAATTGTCCTTTGCTGGAAAATGGGTTGAACTGAAGACCATGATGTGAAGTGAAATACACAAGACTCAGAAAATTAAACATCACATGTTTTTGTTCATATGAAAAATCTGGGGCTGGAGATTTAGCTCAGTGGTTTCAGTGCCTGCCTAGCAAGCACAAGGTCCCTGGTTCGATCTCCAGTAACCACATACCATATCCAGTGAGACCCATGTCCAACTTCTGACTTCCTGCACTGTACAATAATAAATTCCTCACGTGTTAACCCACACACCTACAAGTCTTTTTTGCACAGCAATAATAGAAAATGAACAACACCTACCCCCCACACTTTACAGACAGTATGGACTTGCTCTTCTTCAGCACTGATCAGTTCAAGGGGAAATTTACACATAGCCTGGTCCTTGAAGTGAATTTCCTGAGAAATAGCAATGATCCTGCCTAATCACTCTATAGTAAAATCCAGTTTTAAAAGCCACCCTCATGCAAATAGTATGGAAGTCTGAAATAACACTAGCAGCTATTTCCAGACACACTTCAGAAAGCCTTTTAACATGAAAGAGATCCCGACAAACATACAGGAGAAAGAATCTAGAAAGAAAGTGAGAGTATGTAGAAGGGTGAAAATCACTTTGAAAATATAACAGACAACCTCAGAAATGGAAATGATATTAAATCTATGAAATGTGATACCAAATTAATATAAATAGTTACAATGTCAAATTAGATTTTTAAGAATCAGAATCTTAGCCAATGTCAAAATTTACTAATTACTCAAAGGAGATAAGTGACCAAAACATGAAAGTAAAGCACACAGAAAACTGAAATGACCAGTGTAGATTCTGGGGCCCTTTCTTGCCACTTTAGGACATTCTGTAATCTAAATTTAACATGTAAGGTTCTAAGCAGTATATACCAAGTCAACAGTTACACAAAGAGAACTACTTCCTTCACACACACACACACACACACACACACACACACACTCTTCTCTCTCTCTCTCTCTCTCCTTTTTTTTTTTTTTTTTTTGAGACAGGGTTTCGCTTTGTAGTTCAGGCTGGCCTTAAACTCACTATGTAGCCCAGGCAAGCCTGGAACTCAGCAATCCTCCTGCCTCTGCCTCCCGAATGCTGGGATTACAGGCGTGAGCCACCACGCCCAGCTCTCTCTCTCTCCTTTTTACCTTAAGACAATTGCAAAGTAGATACTAATATTTTCATGTAGACCTTTCCTCCAAATATTCGTGTAGTCCCTACCAAAACAACCTGCACAGATCAGGTAAATCCTGGTTAAAGCATTCAGAAAGGATCATTTCTTCTACTGGAAGTTTCTAGCCCATTTGTATCAGTAATTTCTAAGAAGATTTGATTTAATTACTTCTTTATTTTATCCCTTTCCTCTAGGATTTCCCTATCAGATGGCTTAAAGACAAACATTCAGAAACCTGTAAGAAATGAAAATATGATGGTAGAAATAATTATTCCATAAAATGGTTAAAATATAATGCCAAAGAAATATCCTGCAAGGTAGAGCAAAAGGCATGTGGGTAAAAAGAGCAAATAAAAAATGTTAAGAAACCAAATCAGGACTTTAGCCAAGTAGTAAAAATCCACAAGAAAGGCAAGAAAATTTAACACACAGAAGTGATACTAAAAGTAACAGCAAAATTTCTCCTAACTAAAGAGATTAAGTTTCCAGCTTGACAAGGACCCCTCAAAACCAGTGTAAGTAGGAAGTTGGGTGGAAACTGAAGAAGGCTCAAGCAAGGACATTTTTCAATACCAGGAATTCAAAGAAGATGCTAAAAGTGTGCAAACGATGTTCAGACCATAAATGCAAAGAATCAGGAATAAGGCAGGTGTCATATTTCAGTAGGAATAATGAAATCTGGAAAACAATGACTTCAGAATTTGTACCCGAAATTATTTACAATCTAAAAATTATGCACATGTGCACGTGTGCGCACATGCACACCCACACACACACCCCCACACACACAGGGGTGGTGATAGTGTTACAGCACAGAAAATGATACCTCAAAATGTGCCACTTTGATGTGCTGAGCTAGGGAAATAGTCTCAAAACCAAGGTCTCTTTGACCTTCCCCCAATCCCTCTTGTAGATCCTCGTTCTCTTTCAAAGCATAGGAAAAGGCTTTCTCTAAAGTCCTTTTATTTATTTAAAGATTGAATCTGCCAAAAAGAAGCATAATTGTCTTCAAATCATCTTAATGAAATTTCATTAACCCCTGAAGATACAACAAAGAGCTTAAAAATCAAACACCACACCTAAAGCCATTCTCTAGGCTAGTTTATTTCCTCTAAATATCCTTTGCTACCCGTCTATAATTTCCTATAGCCCCTCCTCATTTCCTTTGCTCCTTTGGAGAGAATTTGTACCTCAACCATCTAGGTTTTCTTGATAACCTGTCTATTGTTATAGGGGTGTGAACCATTATGCTTTTGACAGGTAGAAAAGAGGACATCTTTTGTATACCAATAATGGAATGAAAAATTTTGTATGCAAAGTGACTGGAATATAAACTTTATATGCCAAGTCTTCCACCCAAACAAGGAAGAATAGTGCAGAAAACCAGCCATAGACTTTAGTAATCAGAAACTAGCACAGAAGAGAGATTATGCAACTTCTAAAAGTATTGAGAAGTGAAACTCCTAAAGCAACAATGAAGAAATAAGACTAGAAAACAGGCCATCCAGAAGGTAGAAAAAAAGGAGGGTGGAGAATCCAGAACAAACATCCACAGTGTTGAGATAAAGATCACTAGGGGAAAAAGGGTGAGTTCTGTCCCAGACTTTAATTCAAGATATCACATATATTAAAGATACTGCATATATTCCTCCTATCCTGTTGATATAGGGGGGAATAGATGTAACTCCCAAACCTACTAGATGTAAGTTCCTATTCTCTAAAATTAAAGCATCAATTCTAAGATCAAGGGAGCTTAAGAGTAGGAAAATTTTATTGAGCAAAAGATAGCTTCTAAGAGAGACAGAAGGGGACTGGAAAATGGGTTGGCCAACCACTGTGCTTCTCAAAGGAGTTTTATGGGACAACGCCACAAGTTGAGGAGGGCTCAAGATGAGACAAAAATATAGTCAACTAGTAATATTACAAGTACACTCACTTAGGTAATATTGATCCAATGAGAAATCACAAGATGGGCAAAATTATCAGTCATAATAATCACAAGAAATCACAAGATGGACAAAATGCTCAGTCACTTAGGTAATATCGATTAGATGGGGATCCAATGGGCAAACAAGTCACATAGCAAGTGTATAAGGGATGAGCAAGGATTTTCGCTAAGAGGTGGGTCAGGATATTTCTTGGAAGATTTTCATCCCCCAGCTGGGTGATTGATACCTATTTAAAATATTTCACGAGGGTATAGTTGTTTCTCTTCTTTTACAATACTGACTTTCAGTGACTGTGTCTCAGCTGTCCTCCATGTTGGCTCCTTGACTGCTGTCTATATTGGCTCCTTGAAGGCCTGCACTGTCTAACTGCCTATAAGATATTTAATAAACTTACCTATCTATAATACTGTCATTCTCCAATCTTATCAACCTGAAAATCTAGGCACATCTCCAAAGCTGGATAACTCTCCCAATAACATCTTTAAGACAGAACTAGATGAGAAAATAAAACTATAGGAGGCCATCACAGAGGAATAAAGGACAATCCCCGGACCTTTAACCTGTTACTCATTAAAGATTTGATCTGTTGGTTTTTTTCAGAGGCAGTCATCAGGGACTTAAAGCTACCTTTGCTAAACCAGTAGATTCTCATTTGTGCCTCCAAATACCAAGTGGGTAATGAAAGCAGAATGAAGTTTAGCATTTCTGCCTTCATTTTTGTATGTCTCCTTAATTACCTTATATAGTCAGATCATTTAGGAAATGTCTGTATAAACTGATAATATAAAGCTTATTAGGGCTGGAAATTCAGCTCAGTGGTTCCGGAGCCTGCCTAGCAAGCGCAAGGTCCTGAGTTTGATCCCTGGTAACCACATACAACCATACCGGGTGTGGTGACTCACACATACCAGCAATCAGTATCACACACCACAATGCCAGGCACGGTGGCTCATGCCTGTAATCCCAGCACTCAGGAGGCAGAGAATTGCTGAGTTCGAAGCTTGCCTGGGCTACATAGTGAGCTCAGGGCCAGCCTGAACTATAAAAGTGAGACCCTGTCTCACAAAAAAAAAAAGCTTATTTTACATAACCTATCTCATCTTTTTTTTTTTTTTTTTTTTTTTGCTTTTGAGACAGGGTCTCACTTTGTAGTTCAGGCTGGTCCTGAGCTCACTATGGTGCCCAGGCAAGCCACCGCGAACTCAGCAATCCTCCTGTCTCTGCCTCCCGAGTGCTGGGATGACAGGCGTGAGCCACCACGTCCGGCATTGTGGTATGCGGCGTTGATTGTTGGTGGGTGTGTCTCCACGCCCAGCATTATAAGTGGTTACCAGGGATCAAACTCAGGACCTTGCGCTTGCGAGGCAGGCGCCGGAACCACTGAGCTAACTCTCCAGCCCACCTGTCTCATCTTTTAAGACTGAAGACATTGAAATAAGAGGTTGGCAGGGATATTCAATTACCAGATCTTACACCCAGAATGAATGATTGGAAGTCTCCAGCCACTGCTTTCAACTTACAGTCACCTGAAACTGCTATCAAGTAGAGGCAGTCATTTCATGGCAACTGAACTGTCCCTCAAATCATAATTACTGACCAAGAGCTGCAAAATCAGAAGTTAAATAGTCATCACCTAGACCCTAGTGTATCATAGCATGCCATAAAGCTGGTCTTTTCTTGTTAATGATTCAATACAATCTTCTTTTCATTTGGGGGGGGCAGGGTCAGTATTGGGGATTAAACTTAAGACTTTGAGCTTGCCAGGCAGATGCAGCAGCACCACTGAGCTACATCCCCAGTCCTGTATGATCTTACTTTCCAATTAAAGCTCTTGTCTATTAATTCAAGCTGCTGCTTCAGCTTTAATTTCAATTATTGCTGTACCAAGGACCCATTCTACCCAATCATAATGTGTCCAACTGAATAGAAGGTGAATGGATGAATGGAAGGGTAGATGGATGGGAGGATGGATGGATGGATATGGAGATAGTGAAGGAGACATTTATATTAGCTATAATTTTAAGGGCTAATCTCTACATTCCAACATGGATGTATTATATATGAATTGTACAAATCCATAAAGAAATATATCTGCCAGATACAAGCATGGACACAACATGAAATCTTATTCATCCACTGGTCAGACCTCTTCATTTAATAAATTCCATGGATTTTTACTTCTACTCACTTCTGACTCTTTGTCTGAGTTTTCTAGAGCTGCTATATCAAGGCCACCCACCATCTACTAGGTGGGTTTAGACAGTAATTCTGCACAGTAGAAGGCCTAAATCAAGGTGTCTTGTCCCTGCAGGCTGTAGGAGAGGTCTTTCCTTACCTCTGAGCTCCTAATCCTTCCTTATTTGTCATTCCTTAACTTGCAGATGCATTAGTCCAATCATTGCCAAGTGGTCTATATCTGTAAGTATCCCTGTATCTAAATCCCCACCACCACTGGTACTGGAGATCAAACTCAGGACCTTATGCTTGTGAGGCAGGCATGGTGCCCCTGAGCTAAA
Source organism: Thryonomys swinderianus (assembly GCA_004025085.1). NCBI lineage: Eukaryota > Metazoa > Chordata > Mammalia > Rodentia > Thryonomyidae > Thryonomys > Thryonomys swinderianus. Next base: position 16,981 of record PVIC010017567.1, read on the forward strand.
TCCTGGCCAATTTCTCTCTTTTTGTATTAATAGTACTCAACACATTATGATGCATGGTTGACTCTGTATTATCTTATTTTATCTTGATTATGTTGTAACTGCAAAGACTCTATGGTATTTCCAAATAAAATGATATTCACAGGTATGTGAAGATTAGGACTTCACATACCTTTTTGGGAAGCACAAATTAACCCACAACACCTTCCCAGCTAGTCATTCTGTTTATTTAAAGAGGCACTGCCCTTCTGTTTTCCTTCACATTTCACTTTAATCTGCCCAAAAACAAACTATACTATTTATTTGTTTACTTATTTATTTTATTTATTTTGTACCAGGGATCCAACTTGGGACCTCCCACTTTTCTGGCAGGTACTATGCCACTGATGCCACTGAGCTACATCCTCAGGCCCAGGGAACAGGGAAAGGGGATATTACTAGAAACTCTACATAAGTCTTAGTCTCCTGTGAGCCATTACAGCACAAGGTGATAGAAATGAGAGGTGGACAAGAAACTGAGCTTTGGGCCTGATCAGTGCTGCTCTATGCAACAATGACCAAAGACCCCAGCTTACAACACCTTCAATCAGTACATCAGAGTAACAAATGTAACAGATGACACAAAGGCATCTTGGATAATCCTAGAACAATCAGAAACTATGTAGATGAAGATTCTAGGTCACAAGGAACTTAAGTTGATTAAGAATTTGTCCAGCCCCAGTACATCTTCATCTGATATAATCCTGACCTGGAACATCACATCATCATGGGACTACTGAGGATTTTGCTGTGATTGGAGGCAAAAATCAAGTTATGTCTCCCACACACTATATCTGTTTCTATGCAAGAAAACTAAATGCAATCATAATTTTAATTGTGAAATTATTTTTCCCAAAAATTACGTAGAATTGCTCCTTTCACAAAACTACACAATTCTTAGAAAGGCAGTTGCTTCAGGAAATGGACTCATCTATCCTAGAAAAACTGTGCATCCTGTAGAAGTATATTAAATGTATGTCAAGGTTCCAACTCCTAGCAAATATGAGTATGTTATTACTTGGAAATACTGTAGGATCTTTACAACTATAACTCAGGTCCTCCAAGTGAAGAACATCACCATAGTTGATAACTGTTTACTGGACTTGATGTTCAAATGTGATAAGGATCCCAGCATTAAAATGGAAAAAAGAAATACTGATGTGATTTGAATATAATATGGTTTGAAACCCGAGTTCCAGAGGTCTAGTTCTAACAGATACAGTACTCAAAAACAAAAACAGGACCAATCTGGTTCTTCTTAATTCTCATATAACATCCTTTGAGGCTACAAAGATCCCACTGTGACCCAAATTCATTTCCTAGACCAAAAGGAATCCTAGATTGTATCAGAGTCTACATTATCACTAAAATGGAAATTCTTGGGAGAAGGAAGAAGAGGAAGAAAAAAGGAAAAAAGAAAAGACAGGAGAAAATTAGGAGGAAATAGCAAAATACAGTGTCCAGAAGAATCTCTTGTAATGATTGCTAAATAAATATACTTGGAAAAGAATCCTAGCAACAAACTTTATCTGAAAGCTTCCTTAAAGATGAGTGAAAAGACAGCTTTAGCAGTTATCAGTACAAACTTCAGTCCATTTCAGTTAGTGGGTAAGTCATACACGCTGGGTAGTGAATTTCCCAAGCTTTCAAATGGAAATGAGGGCAGATAGTGCAAAGCATTCATTTCAAGGGAGTGTTTTCTGTTAGTCACGTAGAGAAGCCATTGTGTTATGATTAGGTCATGCTTGACCCACCTCAGGAATGTTTTCAGAGTGACAGAATATTTATTTCTCAGAGACAACGCCAGGGTTCAGGAAGGTCTGATCAGCATACATACAAAGGACTGTGATCCTAACAGGCCTAGATGAATCCTCCCCCTCTTTTTGTAGGCAAGCTGTTATTGTTATTCCAGCTGCACTTGGGAAATGACACTCACTCTTTCAATCTAAAGATAGATTAGGGGAGTAATTAATATAGCATTAGCAGTTTTTTTGGTGATCACACCAAAGAAAATTCTGCTTAAAAAATAGTAATTTCCCGAATTTTAGCCTGTCTAAATTTTAGAATTAATGCTAGCAATAATTTATCATTTAGTCACAACTTATCACAGTTACTCAACAAATACATAATTTTTTTCCAGTTCAAAAATTCTATCTAAACTAATTCATATAAACAGGTTATACTTTTTGATCACTTCTCTATAGGCACTGAAGGTTACCAACAATCTATAAGGTGAAAATCCCCACCAACTTAGCTTCTGAAAAATCAGCAAATCCAAACTCAGAAGTATTGAGCAGGATGAAGATTTGGTACTCTGGCAATCACGGTGTGGACTGTAACTAACCCTTTGCGGTACATGATTTCTCTTCAAATTTGCAGAGTTGAAGAAACTGTGAGAGACTGTGGATGTGACAGAGGGAAAAAGGGTTGTCCCATGTGGACTATTCAGTGGCTGAAAATAACTGGACATTCTTTCCAATTAAATATCATTTTAGAAATGTTGACATCTGTCTTGAAACTGCCAACAACACTTATCTTTAAGGAACATTTAGGTTTAGCACCATCAATTCACATCTTACTCATTTATAAGAATTTTTTAGGCGAGAGATCTAGTTAAATAACAAGACCTAAAGAAAATATCCTCTTCCTTCCCTAAGAAGAATCACAGGCTGGGGGAAAGCTCAGTGGCAGAGCACATGCCTAACATTTGTGAGGCCCTGAGTTTGATTTGCAGCATTTCAAGAAAAGAAAAAGAGAAATACAAATAAAGACCAAAATATAAGAGAGATAAATAGGAAACAGGGAGAAGTATAAATACTTCCCCAAACTACAAATTTCATTGGCTTAAAAATACTTCAGTATTGGGCCAGATAGCTCAGTGGTTCTGGCACCTGCCTCGCAAGCACAAGGTCCTGAGTTTGATCCCGGTAATCACATACAAGGCTGGGCATGGTGACACACGCCCACCAGCAATCAATACCACGTACCACAGTGCTGCGTGTGGTGGCTCACGCCTGTAATCCCAGCACTCGGGAGGCAGAGGCAGGAGGATTGCTGAGTTCGAGGCTTGCCTGGGCTACATAGTGAGCTCAGGGCCAGCCTGAACTACAAAGCAAGATCCTGTCTCAAAAAAAAAAAGTTCAATATATATGCTAATTCATTTTATTTATGCAACTAGTTTCTTAGTTTCTTTTTAAATTGATTTTATTGGTATATTTTATATTTATATTATGAATACACTCAACATTGAGCATTTGTACCAGTAAATGACGTATCTTAATTCTCATTTTTGCCCATTCCTCTGCCTTCCCTACAACTCCCCATACCCTATATGAATAAGCTTTCTTTCCTTCTTTCATTACCATCAAAATTTTTCTTTCCCTTCTTTACTTATTCCTTTTCTCTTTTCCTTTTGAACATTTTAGTCCTATTTCACAATATCTATCACATATTTTAAAGCTCATTTACACCTTCAGTTTCTCTTATCAGTGAAATGATACAATACTTACACATCTGTGTCCTACTTATTTCACTTATGAGTATGTCCTCAAGACACATCTATTTGAGTAAGAATGACTAAAATTTATTGTCCTTTATGGCAGAGTAATACTCCATTTTATTGAAACACACACAGGTATCTTCTTTGTCCAGTCTCCTGTTGATGGAGATTTGGATCATTTCCAAGATTTAACTATCACAAACTAAGCTGGTATGAACATGACTGCATATATGTCACTGTGATATGATACTTTTAATTCTTTCATATATATATATGAATCTTTTAATTCTTTCATATATATATGGAGAGAGAGAGAGAGCAGGGAAATAGCATGTTCAAATGGGACATCTAATACTAGTTTTCTGAGGAATCTCCACACTGATCTCCACAGTGACTGCACCAGTCTACACTGCCACCACTAGTGGAAAAGGGTTCCTTTCTCCCCACAGCCTTGCAGCATTTGTTATTGGTTGATTTCATGATAGCAGCCATTCTTTGTGGAGGGAGACAGTATCTCAGTTGTTTTCATCTGCATCTCTCAAATGACCAGCAATGCTGAATGGTTCTTCTGTGTTTCTTAGCTGCTTTTAATTCTTTCTCTGAAAAGTGTCTGTTCATTTCAGATGCCCATTTTTTAACTGGATCTTTAAATGGGGGGGGGGGTTCAGTTCTTCATATCCTCTAGATAGTAGCCCTTTGTCTGAGAAACAACTGGTAAAATTTTTTTCCCATATTGTAGGATGTCTTTTTACTCTGCTGGTGGTTCCCCTTAGTATGCAGAAATTTTTTAATAAGATGAGATCCCAGTTGTTGATTCCTTCTTCTACTTTCCATGCTGCTGAGGTTTTGTTCATAAAGTTTTTCCCTAAGCCAATGTCTCCAAGAGTTCTAACCTATTTTACAGCAGATTTAGTATTTCTGTTTTAATATTTAGGTCTCTAATCCACTTTTTTTTAGTTTACTTCATGGTAAAAGAGATAGTTCTAGCATTAGTCTTTGGCAGGTTGAAACCCAATTTTCCCAGCACCATTTGTTAAAGAGGCTATCTTTGCTCCACTGAAGGTGTTTAGCTCCTTTGGCAAAGACAAGATGGCTTAGTATATCTGGAGTTGTTTCTGAATCTTCTAGTCTGTTCCTCTGATCCTCAGGTCTGTTTCTTTGCCAGTAACATGTTGTTTCTATCACAGTGGCTTTGTTGTATAGATTCAAATTGGGGATTGTGATAACCCCTGCCTTGTGCTTGTTGTCTGGAATTGTTTTTGCTATTCTAGGTCTCTTGTGGTTCCAGATGAATTTTTGGATTATTTTCTCTATCTCTATGAAATATGCAGTTGGAATTTCAATCAATATTGCATTGAATCTATATAGTAGTTGAGGGAGTATAGCTATTCTGATGATTTTGGTTCTTTCTACCCATTTTCTGATATCTTCTTCAACCTCCCTTTTTAGAGTGCTGTAGTTTTCAGAGTAAAGATCTTTTACCTCATTTAATTGAAAAACTGTTCAATTTCTTTTGTGACCCATTGGTTTTTGAGCAAAATGCTGTTGAATTTCCATGTGATGATCTTGGAATTTCTTTTGCTATTGAGCTTCAATTTCAAGGCACTATGGTCTGACAGTATACAGGGGACAACTTCAATTCCTTTACATTTACTTAAACATGAACAAGCATGTGGTTTATTTTGGAGAATGATATGTGAGCAGCTGAGAAGAACGTATATTCTGACTTTGTGAGGTGAAATACTCTGTAGACATCTATTAAGACCATTTGTTCAAAAGTATGGCTCAGTTCAAATTTTTCATTATTGATTTTTTTTGTCTAGTTAGTCAGTCTCTTTGTGACAGTGGGGTATTAAGGTCCCATATTTAGGTCCCATATTTAGTGCTTATCTGGCTTTTCATGTGCATTAATATTTGTTTTATACAGTTGGGTACACTAGCATTTGGTGTATAAATATTTATGAATGTCACCTCTTCCTCTTGAACTGTTCCTTATACAAGGATGTAGTGTCCTTCTTTGTCTCTCTTAATCAGTTTTGGTTTGAAATCTACTTTGTCTGCAAATAAGATAACCACTCCAGCATTTTTGCAGTTTCCTGTTGCATGAAGAATTGTTTTTCATCCTTTTACTTTTGGTCTATGGATTTCTTTCTGAATTAGGTTTATTTCTTGTAAAGAACATATTGCATAGAGCACCTTGTTTCTTTCCTTTTCTTTTCTTTTTTTAAAACAGGGTCTGGCTTTGTAGCTCAGGCTGGTCCTAAGCTCCCTAGGTAGCCCAGGCAAACCTCAAACTCAGTAATCCTCCTGCCTCTGCCTCCTGTGTCCTGGGATTACAGGCGTGAGCTACCACGCTCAGCACTGTGGTGTGTAGTACTCATAGCTGGTGGGCATGAGTCACCACATCCAGTATTGTTGTATATGGTTACCAGGGATCGCACCAGGGACCTTGTGCTTTCTAGGCAGGCTCCAGAACCACTGAGCCAAATCTCCGGCCTAGCATCTTGTTTCTTAATCCATTCTGCCAGAGTATGTCTTTTAATTGGAGCATTAAGGCCATTGACATTGTTATGACTGATACGGACTGATTTAGCCCTGTCATGATGTTTTCACTTCTTGGCTCTTGTATTCTTTGTTTCTCCCCCTTTCCATTCAGTTTCTTGTCCTGCCCAATGAGTTCACTCTTCTGGGTCTCATGGAATTATGACATTCATTGTTTTTTCCAAGATATTCTTTAGAATATTTTGGAGTGCAGGTTTTGTATTTGTGAAGTTTTTCAGGTGTTCTTTGTCACAGAAGTTTTTCATTTTCCCCATTGATTTTGAAAGATAGTTTTTGCAGGATACATCAATCTAGGTTGGAGGTTGTTTTCCTTTAAGCTTTGAAATACCTCATTCCAGGCTCTTCTTAACTTGAGTGTTTTTGTTGAGAAGTCTGCTGTGATTCTGATGGGCTTTCCTTTGTGTGAGTTTGTTTCTTTTCTCTAAATACTTTCAATATTTCATTCTTCCATTGGATATCTGGAATCTTGATAAATATATGCCAAGGTATAGATTTTTTTTTTAAGAAAGGGTCTCACTTTGTGATTCAGTGTGACCCTGAGCTCACAATGTAGCCCAGGCAAGTCTTGAAGTCACAGCAATACTCCTGACTCTGCTCCTGAGTGGTGGGATTACAGGCGTGAGCCACCACTCCTGCCACTGTGATGTGTGGCACTGATTGCTGGGATTGTGGTATGTAGTGCCAGGGATCAAACTCGGGACCTTGCACTTACAAGGCAGATGCCAGAACCATTAAGCTAAATCCCCAGTGTGTGTAAATTTTTTTTACATCACAGCTATTTGGAGTCCTATATGTCTCACTTATCTGTAGGTCAAATTCTATATCTTAGTTTCTAAAAAATAGTTCTGTTATCCTTTTTTTGTAGGAATCTTTTGGATTTATGTCTAGTACTCTAAGTACTTTGGAGATAACAATAATACAGCTTAATAATTATTGTTTTTCTTATTATTTATGAAATTTTGTTTTGTTTCTCATTAAAAAAGAACAGGAAAATACTCATAAAAGGAACCTCTTCCTCTGTAGATAGCAGTTATAGATCAAAATGAAGCCATAACATCATCCTTCATTTTATAATAATAAAAATACTTATATTTACCAGTTAGGCAAGGTTCATAAGATGTTTGCATTGTTTTTAAAGAAGTCATTCAATGGAATTCATTAGGTTAATATAAGGTTAAAGGTGAAGTTAGATACCATGAGCAGAGAAGGTGGATATTAAGAGGTTTTTTTCCAGGTCAGTTTTTGCCCTTACTTGTCCATATGATTAAAGCACATCACTAAGCATTGAGTTGAACAGAATAGGCATGTCAGAGGAGGTGCTACGCTTGCTTTTTTACACCAGAACCCTTCTATGCGTTGAAAGAACAGGAAGTGAGACAATAAAAGATCACAAAGGCCAGAGTAGAGGTAGTCAAAAGGTAGAAGCAATGGTAAAAGCCAAGGAGATGCCAACTTTGTACTGAGCATTGTGCTGCCAGGAGCAGCTCTGGAGCAGAACAGAAGCTATCTGTGCAGAAGACACCTCCTGCCTGCCTGGGACTCACACTGTCTCTCTGTCTGCCACTCTCAACTGTACAGGTATGGCCTGGCACTGATTGCTCCCATCTATCCACCTCACTGAGAGACTGTGGCATTACCAGCTATGTCAGTTTGGCCATGGTGCCACTCCTGAACCTTCCCTGCATCCTGCTCAATCCTGCCACCTGCAAACCCTGATCTGCTCAGGGCTCTGCCTGGGCCATGGACAATGCCAGAAGAAGGGACCAGGTCCACACCCCGAGAATACACAGACTGCCTCCATGTTGAGTACTGAATTATAACTCCAAAACTAGGAACTGTTAAAATAGGTTTAGAATAAGGCTGAAGGAAAAATAAATTATTACTAATTATTTTACTGCCAGCCATAAATTGTTTAAGCTGGACAAGAACTTAGAGATGAAGAAACAGGTTGAGAGATCTTGTTTTTGTTTGGTTTGGGAGGTTTTGTTTATTTAGGGTTCTGCTTTGTTTTTATTTTTGAGACAGGATCTCCCTGAGTTGCCCCACCTCATCTCAAACTCTTGGGTTCAAGGCTCCCAAATGCTAATACTACAGGGAGGCAAAAATCCAGTACACAACTCTTTTTAATTCTTCTTCTCTTTTGTGTTTATGATTTCAAAGGAAAGAGTTCTAGTGGTGTTTTTTATTTAGTTAGTTATTTAGGCAGTTTTTTAGTTTTTTTGAGATAGGGTCTCATTTTGTAGTTCAGGCTGGTCTTGAACTCACTATGTATCCTAAACTAGCCTCGAATTTACAGCAATCCTCTTGCCTCTGCCTCCTGAGTGCTGGAATTACAGGTGTGAGCCACCACACCTGGCACTGTGGTATGTGGTACCAGAATCAAACTCGGGACTTTGTGCTTGCTGGGCCGACACTGGAACCATTGAGCTAAATCCCCAGCCCTATCTATTTATTTTTTATTCATTAAGTTTATTGGTACATTTCAGGTAAAAGCCTATCTGGTATGGCCTAAATTTAAAATGTTCCTCAGAGACTTATGTGTTTGAAATGGGACTGCATTGGGGATACTATACTCATCAGTGAATTTGTCCATTGAGCTCAGTAACTGAATTGCTTTTAGTGATAAAGTAGTAATACACAACAAGGAAAACCTTTGCACATATCATCACCCCCCCCCATGTTTTTGTTATAAAATGTAACTGTTTGTGCTGTAACCTGCCCAATGTATCAAAATGCTCTGTTTGAGAAATGTAATTGTGCTCTAGGAAGTGCCTGCCCAATATACCAAAGTATTCAAACAATGCTAATGTTAGTATGTGATGTTTATACCTAAAATCTTTTTTTTTGAGACATGGTTCTGCTTTGTAGTTCAGGCTGGCTCTGAGCTCACTATGTAGCCCAGGCAAGCCTTGAACTCAGCAATCCTCCTGTTTCTGCCTCTCAAGTGCTGGGATTACAGGCGTGAGCCACCATGCCTGGCACTGTGGTATGTGGTATTGATTGCTGGTGAGCGTGAGTCTCCACGCCCAGCATTGTATGTGGTTACTGGGGATGGAACTCAGGACCTTGCGCTCATGAGGCAGGCGCCAGAACCACTGAGCTAAATCTCTGGCCCTATACCTAAAATCTTAATAGTCTGTTAATTCCACCTGGAGTGGTTCCTGAAACTAGCTATGTCTCTACCATGAAAGATTTCCTTCAACTTCCTTTCCCCATCTGTAGATAAACTCACTCTCAGGACAACTCCAGTCTCAAAATTTAGAGTGCTTAAAATTCCTAATAAAAGCTTTATTAATAAATAAAATAATAAAAGCTTTTACCCCACCTCTTTGAGTGACTTTAATGGATTATAGTATCTTCAATTGCTGTTGCTATAACACAGAGCTGTGATGCTTGGCTGTTGCACTGAGTTGCCTCCCTTTCCTTCAACATTATGAGGCGAGGCCTCATTGGAGGAGAATCACCGGGGTGGTGACCTGGAAGGGAAACTCCAGCTTGAAGCCAACCAACCATGGACTGAATCCAGTGGAACTGTGAGTCAAAATTAACCTCTTCTCCTTCAAGTTATAGGTGTCATGTAATTTGTCCCAGCTATACCAATGTGACTAATGTATTATTACCCAATACAATGTCAGAAGATTGTTTCAGAATTTGCTCTGAAATTTAATATATATTTATATAATTTATATATATTTAATATATATAAATCTAATATATATATCTTCACTTTATAATTATTATTGGAATGGTCATTTACTTTGGTGACTATGAACATGTACCTCCTATTACAGAGTGTGGTAATAGATTCAGGGCCGTTTCCTTTTGAAATCCATTGCAATATTTGTACAAGGTTGTACATATGTCAACTTCATCTGTCAACTCTGGTACAAACTTCTCAAGAACTTCCTTAGAACCTTCCTTAGACCACAATGAGCCCACTTAACTTTCTCTTTTCTTTCTTACATGGAGATGATGGCTCCCTAACCCTTCCCTAAAAACTTCTCCATCTTCTCCAGACTTTCCCAAAAGTACATTTTATCTCATCTCGGCTCTTGCCTCTTGTAGAACCCCAACTTACTACCACAATCATATTTCACTTCTATATTTATAGATGTATTTTATTTCTCTGTACTCATTTATTTATTTGGTTTTTTGAGACAAGTTCTCACTTTGTAGTTCAGGCTGGCTTTGAATTTACTACGTGGCCCAGGCTAGTCTCAAATTTACTGTTATCTTACTGCCTCTGCCTCCTGAGCTGGGATTACAGGCATGCGCCACCTACCCTGGCTTTTAATCCTCTGTATTTAAAAGGGATGAGAAAGTAAAACTCTTGTGGTAACCTGTATGCCAAAAAGCAGTGAGAGGAGAAATTCAATATGGCTGTGCACCCATAAGGCTGATGATTTTATTATGTGTACCAGGATCATGATTTCAAACATGAGAATGAAGCTTCAAACCAAAGAAGAACATCAGGAAAGTTTCACTGAAAATAAAGCAGGAGAATAGCTCCTAGATTTCTCAGAGAGGTGCCAAATGAGTGACTGCATGACCCTTCAATCCAGATTTGCTTATAGGTAAGTAAGGCACAGGAATTGCTTGGGGAGAACTATTATGGGTATCTCTGTGAAGTACAGAAAAAGAATGACTTGTTGGAACTCAGGCTTTCTAACGCAGTATTTTATTTATGTTTTTTACATAGTCTTTACAGTGAGCCAGAATCTTAGAAAATTACTTTGCTTTATAATTGTTTCAGAACTCGAGAACATAGTAGGGAGTATCTGTACTTCTCTTTAGGAGAAGACGGGCTGAATTCCATGTTACACAGGAGTGTGTTCATTTTCAATTTCTCAAAACTCAATAGGGAGTGGCACCTCTCTTTAGGTGTTGCCTGGAAAAGTTCCTCTTCGGTCCAAAGTATTAGTGCACTGTCTATTTTCATTATAATTTCTATTAATTTAGCTGATTATCCAACCATCTCAAGTCTTTTCCCTAGCTAGCTACCTCACTGACAAGCTAACTAAATTATTTCTGTAATACTGTTGATGAAGTATGCCAGGTTACCCCAAATCTCTCAGTTCAGCATTTGGAAAATGTGAGACCCAAATAACCCGAATTAATCCAAGTTTAACCTAAATCTCCCCCCTCCTTCTCCCCAAACAAATGGAATCTTAAGAATGTGACCTTTCACCTAACCGCAAGTTCTGCTTCTATAGACATGCTTGTGCTTCCTCAAAACAGATAAAAACATAGAGATAATTTTAAGACCTGTTTGCAACTTTCTTGTAAGTTTGACCTTTACTCAACTTCTGCACTGAAGTCTTTCTATATAAACCCATTGTAAAATCAGCTCAGGACTTCACCTCATTAGGAAGTGGGGTTCACTCACGTGAATAACTTCCACCTTTTAATACCCATTGTGTCCTAGTGTGGAATTATCTCTCAATTTCTGTGGCATTACAGAAAATGTGATAAATTATATTCTACTGGTCAATAACCATAAATTATTTGTATTCTACTAACTTCTTGAGAGGAGCTCTTTTGTTTCTCCAATCTTTAAAATCTATCCATTAAAAAAAACTATCCGTAAGATAGAACTAATAATGAAGAAATTCTTTACATGAGTCTCTCCAGCTCTTTCTGTCTAAAATGCTGTCTGTGATCCTAACAATAATGCCATTATTATGTTATTGATCCCATTTGGCAGACAAGTAAAGGGACATTAACTAACCTTTCTATCCTCTAAATGGGACATCTGGAAAAAGAGAGGCAAGGTCTTTGATTTATAGTCTTCAACGTCATTGCTTCTCCCTTCATTGGATACTTAAATTTTTTTTTTTTTGAGACAGTGTCTCGCTTTGTAGTTCAGGCTGGCCCTGTGCTCACTATGTAGCCCAGGCAAGCCTCGAACTCAGCAATCCTCCTGCCTCTGCCTCCCGAGTGCTGGGATTACAGGCGTGAGTCACCACGCCCGGCATTGTGGTATATGGTATTGATTGCTGGTGGGCGTGAGTCGCCACCCCCAGCATTCTATGTGGTTACCAGGATCGAACTCAGGACCTTGCGCTTGCGAGGCAGGTGTCGGAACCACTGAGCCAAATCTCCAGCCCCCCCATACTTAAATTTTAATACTGAAACTGCTAGCTAATAGTAGAGCAGTAGGTCTCACAGAACTACGCCATGTAAATTAACCTCCTTTGGATTCCAATCAGCAGCTCAGCTCAAGATACTATGAATTTCTCACTCTGGCTCTTTGATTGCACATCAGACATTGTTTAAGCAAGCTAAGAAGTTCTCTACTGGAATCCCTGTGGTGAAAGATCACATCCAGGGCTGGACCTCAGAAATAACAATGAGGAGAACAGACCCTCAATGGCGCAGGTCCCTCTGGAAGGTCTCTATCTAGCCTCTAGCACACTAGGAGGAAGCTTATCCCATTGGTAGTTTCCAAGACCACAGATGCCCTTAAGACCAGATTATAACCAAGGAATAGTAGAAAGAGAACAGAAACCTTCTGGAAAATCTGTTGTTAGGAAAATCTGTGCATAAACCATGACTCCTTGATATAAATACAGATTTCCCAATTATATGAACCTTTTACCTCAACCCATCATACTGGCAGTAGCTGTTTATTTTACTACCCCATCCCTTGAAACCAGGCCTCAGTGTCCAAGCCAAGTTTGCCACAATTCTGTTTTCCCCACCCAGAGAGCTTTAATCTAGTGTCTCAGTGTAGCTGGAAAACTCATCTAAAAAGTCCAGTCTGCACTTGAATGAAGCTTGCATACCCTGGTCATTGGAAACTGCCTGGTAAAACAGAGACAAATAGCTTAGAAATAAGTATTCAAGTTGTGTAAAAACAGAAATAAAATATTAGTAATAATAAGTATGGCTGATTATAAAAGACTATGTTTTGATCTTTGATGTATTGTTGTCCATAATGCAGACCAGCTGGAAAAGGTTAAAACTGAATTGATGGTTGCTCAGTATAGTTTTTAATATATATAAGTTGTGCCCTCTGTAACTCTGTTTTGGAAAGATGTGATGTAAAACAACCTACAGTCATAGAAGAAGGTGTGAAGAGAACAAAGAAAATGGCAGAGAGAATCAGGACTACACATTGCAATGTTTATTGGCAACATATGGACAAAAGAACCGTCAAAGGCAGCAGCAAGACCCATGGATCATCACAACTTGGGTCAGAGAGAGCTTGTAAAGTGATCTGTATAAAAGTGGCTTTCATCCACATTGGAATGCAACTAGATTATCTCAAGCTAAGATCAAAGACAACAGGCATATTCCTGGAGCTAATGGTGCTGTGCCCCAGTTTTAAAGCTCTACATACCACTCTAATGGTTTTACTTATCTGTGGTGTGCTAAGAAACTACAACAGGAAGCATGAGGAAGCATGACTATGACTTAACACGGCTGCAGTTAGGTCAACCTGAATCCTTAGGAAGCCCCTGTAAAGCATCTGTTCCTAATTTATTGAAGTTTTCAGTTCCTACAAAATAGCTCACTGACCCTAAGTAATGAAGGCAGTGCTTCTGACATGCTTTGAGATTCCCAGAAAATGTAGTGTAACACCTGAAGAAATGAAACCAGTGGGTTTTACTTATCTTTACCCAAAATAGGAAGATGAGCCAGATTTGAGGAGTCTTTTACACCAGCCATGCCAGCATCCTGTGCATTGTGTTCATTGCCAAACAAATACTTGCCACCTAACTAATAAAGCCTAGGATTTAGGACTGAAGAAGTCAAGCAAAAAAAAAAAAAAAGAAGAAAGAAAAGAAGAAAAACATGTGCTTGAGCATCCAATTGCCTCAAAGATCATTACTTTATGGTGATTTTTCTTACAGAGCAAAGGAAATGTGAAAAAAGGCAAAACACAGGGCTGGAGTTGGAGCTTAGTAGGACAGAATTGGTCTAGAAAGTGTGAGGCCTTGAGTCTGAACTTTAGCACTGAAGGAGTAGGAGGGAAAAGAGGGAGAGGAGAAGAAGGAGAGGGAGAAGAAGGAGAAGGAAAGGAAAAGGAAAAGAAAGAAAGCAAAGAAACACCTCAATTCTTCTCTCTGAGAGGAGCCCCAGAACATCTAGACAACATTTCATATGGGCTTGGAATATTTAGTTCTTTTCTGTTTCTCACCGACTCCACAAACAGCTGTTCAGGTTGAGATCCACACGAGGGCTTCACATTTAAGAGAATGTCATTCTTATTACAGGAATCATTATAATCTTCTATTTTTGTGCATGCTTTTGTTTATAATTTTATTGCCCCTAAAAATGAGTATTATAACAGATTTTTGGCAGATGGCAGTAAAATATCTTATGTTACAAAATCAGTATATTAACAATGTTCTAGAAAGTGAAAGCAAATCATTTTCTTCTAACTGGTTCAATGTAATCATTCTGTTTCAATTTAAACAGGAGCAATAAGTACAATAGTAAATTTCAATTATCTAAAAATATCTAAGTTAACCTTTCCTTTACACAAGGAGATGTTTTGCCAATGAATATACTGATTAGATAGTACAATAATAAAATTTATACAAAAATTTCCTGTTGCTCAGGGCCAGCCTGAACTACAAAGCGAGACCCTGTCTCAAAAAAAAAAAAAAATCTCCTGTTGTTAGGGGACTAGCTAAACTTCACATTTCATATAATATTTTATATACTCAAGTATTTATTTATCTTACAAAGCATTAGTTTTTCTAAGTCCTATGATTGTTAAATGAATCACTACATATCAACTAATATTCATTTACCACAAATACTCATGAAATATTGTATTAACATAAACTAGAGATTACTAGTTATCCACTATTTTATAGCAATTTTCATTTTTATGGCAATTTTATCAGCACAAAATAAATGTGATTATGATTTAAAGTGTAATATGCATATTATTTTGCACTTAACTTTAGTTTCCAAATTTCTACTTCTATTATTAAATGATACCAGATTAAATGCTATAAAATTTTCTGAATTCACTTCATCTAGCTGTCCCTAATTTTAACCTTTTTTTAATCTTTTTTTTTTTTTTTTTGAGATAGGGTCTTGCTTTGTAGTTCAGGCTAGCTCTGAGCTCACTATGTAGCCCAGGCAAGCCTCGAACTCAGCAATCTCCTGTCTCTGCCTCCCGAGTGCTGGGATTACAGGCGTGAGCCACCACGCCCAGCACTGTGGTATGTGGTACTGATTGCTGGTTGATAGCTGGTGGGTGTGAGTCTCCATGCCCAGCATTGTATGTGGTTACCGGGGATCGAACTCAGGACCTTGCGCTTGCGAGGCAGGTGCTGAGCTAATCCTCCAACCCCCTAATTTTAACCTTTTATTTAATCATCACACAATAGTCAAAACCAGAAATTTACTCAGGTGTGGTGTAATCATGCCTGTAATCCCAGCACTCAGGAGGCAGAGGCAGGAGGATTGCTGAGTTCAAGGCTTGCCTGGGCTACATTGTGAGCTCAGGGCCAGCCTGAACTATAAAGCAAGACCCTGTCTAAAAAAAAAAAAGAAAAA
>PVIC010017568.1:0-32602 GCA_004025085.1 Thryonomys swinderianus
GGGAGATGAGCGGCTAGAGGGACATTAGATGGCCACGGCCCAGCACTGCAAGGGGAGGAGGCCAAGTTCCGAGGCCCAGAGCCTGCGCAGTCCCCTGAGGGATTTGCCACCGAGAGCTACCTTGAAGTACTCCACTTGGTTTGATTAGGAAAAAAACGGAACCCCTGAATATTTGCCAGGGGATTCTAAAATTGGCACAAGCTAGCATGACGGGAGTACATGGCATCTCTTCCTGCTCCATGTTTGCATCTGCTCCCCATCCGTAGGAACACGTGCCTTCTGAGAGAGCCTCCTCCCTCCTCCCCCTGGAGCCAGGGTTTCCTTCTCGTGCTTGTGACCCCTGAAGTGATGGGGACCCGAGGAGTCCATGGTGCGTGCCCAGCAGACGTGTGTCTCTGTGCCACGTGCGCTAGATGCCAGATGCCCAGGACCCGGAGTTCTCTCTGGCATGGAATGTTGCCCAACACCACCTTCTCTGAGGGTGTGAACCTGTCACCAAGGTTGACCAAAGAGAACCATTTGCCAAAGGTATGGGTCGTGTGCGATGTGGAGGCTGAGGTGTACACAGACACACACACACACACACACACACACACACACACACACACAGAGGAATGGCCCATCACATGGTGGATAGGAAGCAAAAGAAATGATTAGGTTTTGAGTTGAGCTGCCTCCCAACACTGCTGTGTTTTGGTGAAAATCTCCTCGGAATCCAGAGAACCTAAGGGTAGGCCTGGCCTTCTCGGTTACTACGCAGGCATCTTGTCAAGTTACAAGAACAGAATATTTTCTCAGTTGGGCTTGTTTGAAGCGTTCAGGTGTACGCTCTGTGAGCTGCCTCTGCCCCTTCTCCTGCGCCTTCCTCCTACTTTGCCACTACCAGGCTCTGATCTTAAGCAGCCTACGCAAGCCTCACCCCGGGCCAGTTCTTACACACTGCATTTTATATGCGGTTCCTGAGTGAAGAAGTTTTCATACTTTTAACAGTTAAAAAAATAAGAACCTTTCCTGGCATGGGAAGCTTAGGCGAGGCTCAAATTTCGATGTTCACAAACCGTTTCTCGGAACAAAGGCACGCTCACTACGTCTGCGCTCTGACTTTTCATGGAAGCAGAGCGAGTGAGTCCTGGGACAGAGCCGGGCGGCCAGAGCGGCCGGTGCGGCCCGCGGCGCTGTACGGGTGGGGTCTGGCCGCGCTCGCCCCGGAGCAGGGGCAGCGGGAGTGTCCGGCGGTGCCCACGCCGGCTGCACGGTGGTCCCCGCTGAGTGCTCCAAACGCGTCGTGCCGGGTCCGCGCCCTCAGCATTTCTGAAATGAGCTGGTCTGGGGTGGAAATGTTTCCAGAACGCTCCGGTGATTCGGGTGGGAGCCAGGGCTGAGGAGTCGGGGGCAGGACCTCGCCGAGGTGAGCTGCAGGCTGTCCGTCCTCCGTGGCCGTGGGAGGAGAGGGAAGGCCCGCCGCTGCGTTCTGATGCGCGGAGCACAGTCTGGGCCCAAGCTCTCTCGGCCCTCGGGCTGCGGGGCGGGTGGTCCGGCCTGCGCTCCTCGGCCGGGCTTGTCCCCCACACTCTCCGGGACCCTGCGGGCACTTCGCGGACACACCCCACCGGGAGCCCACCCCGCCTTCCCACTGTGGCCCCGTGCGCACTGGTGCTCTTGCGGGAAGGAGAGGAAAGGAGGACTCCGTGGGCATCGCGGCTCTTCCTGCTCCGCCGTCAGGCTGGCCGGCGCCTCCCGCTCAGCCGGGCTCGGGCAGACAGCGCGGCCCGCGGGAGCCAGGACGAGCAGTACGTACGGGGCCTCGGATTTTTTAATCTTGTCAGTTTTCCCCGATTCGTGTCCTCTATCCTGGCCCCTCTGCCACCTAAGCTGCTCAAGGCTCATGCCCAAGGCCCCACCCGCTGGTAGCGGCAGCTGCCGGGCCTCCGTGGGGCTCTCGGTGCGGCGGGGCGGCGCCAGCCTCCTTCGGGCCCCTCGTGTCAGCCGGGGCACGAGGCTGCCCCAGCGCCCGACCCGCCGCCCTCCTGACCCCGCTCCTGCCGCCTGCGCTCCGCAGCCGCTCGCGGGGGAGGGAGAGGCGGCGCCCCCGGCAGAGCGGTGCCCCGGGCTCCCCTCCGGCGCAGGCTGCTGAGAGCTCGGCGACCACATCCACACCGGCCGAGCCGGTCCCCGGGGCTGCGGGCAGCGCCTCTGAGACGCCCGGCCCTCCGGGAGCGGGACCGTGACCCCGGGCCGCGGCCTGCCCGAGCGCCGTCGTTCAGTCCGTCTCCGGGGCGCCCTCCGGTGCTGCCGACCTAGCGCGTGCCGTGTCCTCCCGTGGACGGCTCCGGTCCCCGCGGCCCGGCCCGAGCCCGCGCTCGCTCGTGGACGAGGCTTTGCGCAGGGCGGGCGGGGAACCGCGGCCGAGGAGAGCGGGGCGCCGGGCGCTGCCGGGGAGGGCTCTGCCCGGAAGCCGGCTCGGACTTGGCCTGCAGGGCCCAGGGCACCGTGGACGCCGGGCCCCTCCTGCGCGCCAGCCGGTGCCGGTGCCGGGCAGAGTCCCACTCACAGGCGCCACATTACCGGGCTACGCGGCTCCCGTAAGAAGGCGAGGTTGGCAAAGCGGCCCAGGAGGCGCTCAGGGCGCCGTGGCCGGCGTGGAACCGAGGGCGACGCTGCTGCCTGGAGCCGTGGTCCACACTCGCAGGAGCCCATGCCACTCACCGCCGCTCAGGGTGCGGCCCACGGGGAGGCCGCGTTCCGGAGGTGGCCGGGCGGCGGTGAGGGCGCGGGGACTTCCGTGGGCCGCGGGTCGGGAGGGGGAGGATGCACGGGCGCCGCGTGCGGCTTGCTCTCCACGCCCGCGAAGTGCCCTGAACGGCCCTTGTCTTACTGGGCGTTCGAGAAAAAGAGGCACCAAGCTGCGTGGAGATTCTGCTATACTTTATTCCATATCATGTTACAAGAAAACAATAACGACAGTCGACAAACCATTACATTCTTCATAATACAGACGAGTTACAGTTGGTAACAAATATGCAACATGTATTATTCCATTCTCCTTACTATGTGTCATTGTGAAGTATAATAGTTTTTGAATGATGCGAGCACATTTCTTAGGTACCGTCCCCACGAGGAGGTGCACGTGTCGGTGCCTCGTATAAAAGAGAGGAGGGGAGGGCAGGGGGCGGTGCAGAGGAAGGGTGCAGATAAAAGTTCCACGCCGGAACAGAGAATGTAGATTTTGCGTGTGCCTCTAAAATATGCCCATGAGCTGTGGGAAGAGGAATAATAGTAAACTGCTTATTTGAGATTTTAAAATTTTTATTTTGGTGTATAAGAAAATTGCAAGGCAGCGGCATACGGTTTTCTCTGCCTATAAGCCAGCGAAGGAGACGGAAGCTCTGCGCAGCGAGGCAGCGTCCTCCCGCGCTCAGGGGCGGGCGGTGACCTACCCGCGTGTGCGGCCGCGACACCTGCTCTGTTACGCAAGGTCGCAAACCGGTGCCTCCCGCGGACGCACACCCCGGGCACTGGTGCGCTGGCTGTCACAGACCAGCGGGGAGAGGTTCTCAGAGGCCTTGCTTCCTCCGTGGGCCTGGGGGTCCCACGGAAACCTCCCTAATTATTCCTGGGAGGCAGAAATAGCGTCACCCTCTTCTGCCTCCCACTCCCACCCCCACCGTGTGCTCTCTGCTTTTTGCTGAGCAATGCAAACACATTGGCCTTGTGTCCTGTGTATCTTGTAGTTTTAACCTACCTCTGAGAAAACAAAGACCCTAAATCTCCTTTCAGAATCCTATCTGCAGAGATCCGGCATGGACACAGTCACTGTGCTGAAGAATTTGTACTATTCTTAGGGCTGCCTGGAATCAAGCTTTTCCTTCATATAAAAATAATCTCCCCAAACATTCCAGCGCTTTCTCAAAAGTCTAATAAATCTGTTAATGAACACAGTCCGTACTGACTGTTATGAAGGCCCTCAAAGAGGGCGGAAGGAGAAGGGAGGGAGGGAGGACGTGACTGCGAGGAGGACAGGAGGGGGACAGACCGCGCTCCGGCCTTCTGCGTGGGCGGCCAGGGAAGCCCGCAGCCTGCTTCCTGGGGCAGAGGACCCTCCCCTGAGCAGGAGGGAGCCGCACTTCCTAGGAGAGGGCCCCTCCAGACGTCCTCACGTTCCTAACCGAAGCCTTTCAACATTAAATATTTTCCAAATTTCAAGTGAGAGACTTTATTGAATAGTAAGGTTTAATCATCAAGCTCTCAATTTAGTGAAACACAAAAACCATGCTTTTCTCCCAAATGAATAATTCCGAACAAATCATAAGGAAGGTTGCTTTGGTTACATGTAGTTTTCTTCCCACACTGACTCTAAGAAATCCTAATGCAAGCGTACTGTAAATCCAAGTATCTCTGAAGACTTCGAGGGTTTGGAATGTGTGAAAGAGGAATGAAAAGTATTTCTAGGTAGCGAATCGTAAACACTCTCAGCTGTGTGTCTCTTGCTATCTTTAAAGTCGATCCATAAGTGATGCCTTGGTGGGCATTTACCTTGAGGGCTGAGTCTGGACAGGACAGGATGCCCAAGATCTTCCCATGATTCACCATCCACGCTCCAGGGGCAGAACCATTAGTAGTTGAGGAATTCGGGGTCCACTTCATAGGTAGATTGGGTTTGAAAAGCCTTTCCCTCACCCTGCTCTCAGAAAGCCCTTATCAAAAAAATCATAATTACCAGTCTTGATCCTAAAACAGTATGACACATCTCAAGCCTGCAATCTCCTTCTCTCTAATAGGAAAATGTAAAACAATATGCACAGAGGTATTCACGAGACTTCCTGTCCCAGGGAGCTCAGCTGCTGCTGCAGATGGAGGTTCTCACTGCCCCGTGGCCTCAGTGTGTCTGGGGTTCCACAGTGATGGTGTCCTGTGGGAACTCGCGTCCACACTGAAGCGCTAGGCATCCCGGTCAGCTTCGTTCTCCAAGGTGCCTCAACTTCTTAACTGGGAAGCTGGGCTTTTCTTTTTTCCCTGTTCGTATCTTTAAGCAAGATTCCTCCTCCATGTTTCCAAAACCCACATTTGAGCAGTTATTCCAGGAGCCTGTTGAAGTCAAGTACCCAGTCGTACCTTCCAGTCAACTTGGAATGTGGTTGAAAGACATAATTCCAGGACACTCTGCTGTCATTGAGCAAACTTCCAACCCTCGGTAACTTTGTAATTGCTTTTTAAGCATTAATCAATCAAGACTGCTTTCAGGGCTCATCAGAAATACAATTTTTTGCACCCAAGTTTAAACATCTGTTCCTCACTCTTCTCCATTGAGAACATACAAAATGTAACAGAGTAGAAAAAAAAAATAAGGTGATGACAAGATCCAGACCACACATAAAAAGTTATCTCAGTTTCCAGAGGTTGAAAACATAAGCAATTTGTACCAGTCCATGTCCTTACTGCTTGGTACTTGTTTCTTTACTTCTAACCTGCTCAAAAAACAGTTGTGCTATGTGGCTTGAAAATGCTAAAGCAGATCCTGATATCCTGTATAAATATGTGCTGATTTCCAAGAGGAAAAAACAAACACCTTTGCAAATGTCCTTAAAGGTGAGTGACAGGTGGGGCCCACACTCTGGAACCAGGCTGTGGTCAGAGAATGGCGGTTTACTTTAGCGAAAAATATCCTTCCTAGTCCTTGGAAAATGTGTGCTGCTCTCAAAGAAAACACACATTGTTTTATGCCGCTGTGTGGCTTTCAAGTACAGACATTACTGAGGAAGTGTGAATACCAAACGTGTTGTCTTAATGTATTTAAGACATGGCTGGTGAAAGTATTAAAACCTTTACAGAGACGCCACGCTGCAGAGGGAAATCAAACAAAATCAAATACAAAAGACTGAAAAGAATACATGCCATGTATCAGTAAGCAAAGCTTAATCTTCACATAGTTCTTGGAAATCACACGGTCTCCAAATGCGTGCAAGGTTTTAAATAAATTGCAGAGAAAACAAGGTCTTGCCAGCTTCAATTTTCTTGTAAGTGAAATCCACCACAGGGAGTGAAAGGAAGCCGATCCATGATCCCCTCCGCATTATTGGCCACTTCATTAATGTTTTCTTCTTCCCAGAATGATGACAACTTAATCCTGGAAGGAGGAAAAGAGAAAATTGTTATATGTGTGTGTGTGTGTAAATAACATTTACATCATTCAATTTTCCTAAATTATATTAGACATCAAAATTGCTCAGGCCGAAGTGAGCTCACTAGTGTTCTCCTCGCCATTGCAAGCAGGTCTGTTCAAGGAAGAAGAGTTAAAACAACTTTTCTAATAAGATAAACAAATTTTCCTACTGCACTTTCTTCCCTAAATTAAGTCCATGAATTGAAAGGGTTTCGTTTTCTCTTAGACTATTTGGAGGAAAAGAAACTCAGCACATTTTCTTCCCCAATCATTAGTAGTAACACGGGCCTTAATTAAGTGCCTGTCGCCTCACAGAGAGATGTACCTTGCAGTCACCTTTTATGAGCATCCAACAGGATCACAGACGTGCCTTTAAACAAACAGCCATCTGTAATACCTTAGTTACTTATTATGAGTCATCTTTTAAAATCTTTACTGGTACAATACACACAACATATCACGATCACACTCAGTATTGGGAATCTGTACCAGTATATGACACAGTTTAATTCTCAGTCATTTTAGTCTCCAGCATGACCCGAACTGGCAGGCTCGTTCTAACATCCGGCCCAGGACTGTGGATTTCTAACGATGTCTACACACAACATGGTAACTACTTACAGGTGGATTTTTCAAGCAAAAAGAAGAAATGTCCCTTCTGCAGCCTCTAGCTCTCGTCCTAGCCCTGACGCGCCTCCACTGAACCTCTAGGCTGGAGAAAGGCTGTCTGGCCAGGCGACGTGGGAGACGTCCTGGCTGACCTGTCAGCTCCAGACGGCCCGGAACCAGCTGGCTCCCGGTCACGACGGCACGGCCAGGCCTGCTGGCCCACCTCCCTAGGCCCCGGTGCCGCCCTCCTGACACGGGGGACACCTCGGACAGAACTTGTTCCTGCACGTTTGGCCTTTCTCTCCGGAGACTTCACGGGGCCGTCGTCCTGCGGTTGTCTTCCACGGCGCGTCACCCTACACGGCAGTGACTAGGCAAAACCCTGACCAAGAGAGCAAACACTTCTAGTCTTGTAAGCAGGGAGTGACGAAGATAATGGGTGAACGTCTGAATAAAAACCATCACAGTAAAAGACACATTGGTACGAGTTCCCCTCGGTGGACTCGCCCTGTTCCCGAGCACACTTCCCCCTTAGCTCTTGCCGTTTCCTGAAGCAGCTCTGAGGGCCTTCCCTCGGGGGGTCCGATTCAACAGTACAGCGAACGCCCCGCCGGGGCCCCCCAACGGGAAGGCCGCTGGTTGGAGCATTACAGCGCGCGCTCACGCACCTTACGCGGCACGCCTGTCACCGTGCGCTTCGGCCTCGCCCCTAAAACTGAGAGGACCAGAAACGGCAGATGCTGCGAGTCAGTTCAGGTCACGGTGAGGCCAGGACAGTGTAGCTAAAGACACGCGGTGGAATTCCAGAGCCGGTTGAGAAAACAGCAAGAACCGTCGGATAAGTGTGTGTGATGTGAGGGGGGTATGTGGCGTGTGTTAAATGACAGTGTGTCTTTTACTGCAGTGAACTTTACAGTGTGACATTCAGGCACATTTGAAAACCCGACAGCAGCCTCCCTCCCTCTATGCATCGCTCGCCTTTACTAGGTGTTTTCCAGAATGTTCACCTTCCAATCGCTTTTTAAAATTGAGGTGAAATTCGTAGAACATGAAATTAACCAGTTCAAAGTGTTTAATTTAATGGCATTTAGTGCATTTCAGAGCGCTGTAACACCGTCTTCTCCCGTTCCGAAGCGCCTGACCGCTCCCGAAGGGCTCCCGTTGCTCTGGCCGCCGCCCTCTGTTCTTCCCCCGCAGCCTCTCCGGGCGGCCACTCGCCGCCTTCCGGTTTCTGTGTGTTCACCTGCTCTGGCTATGTCACACACATGGAGTCAGGCGCACGTGACCTATTGCATCAGGTTGCTTTCACTTAGCGTAATGTTGTTGAATTTGATGTAGCAGGACTTCATATTGTACATGGCAGATTGTTACTGTATTTGGTTTATCCATTCATCAGTTAATGTGCACTTGGCCGTGCCCCTTCGGTATTGTGAATGGCATACAAGGGCTTCTTCCAATATGTGTTTCTAATTCTAGGAGTGGAATTTCTGGCTCATGACAATCCTCTACTTAACTTTTTAAGTAAGTGTTTTCTATGGTGGCCGTACCGTTTTATATTCCTGCCAGTCATGTAGAAGAACCCCTGTCTCTCCACGTCCTTACCAGCCCTTGCTGTTTTTCTGTTATCCTTCCCCCTGCTAGTTTGAAAAATTATAGCCGTGGTAGTATGGTGAAGTGGTTTGCATTTCATTTACATAGGTTTGCATTTCCCTGTGATTAGTGATGGCAAGCAGCTTTTCATGTGTTTATTTGCCATACAAATATCTTTTGTGAAGAAATATTTCAAAACTGGATTGTCTTTTTATCGTTCAGTTGTAGTTCTCTATGCATTCTGTGAATTAATCCTTTATCTCAAATACATGACCTGTCAATATTTTCTCTTATTCTGTGGATGGACTTTTCCTTCTGTTGAGCGTGTCCTTTGATGCACAGAAGTTTGAAATTTAATGAAGTATAATTTACACATTTTTTCTTTTGTTGCTTGTACTTTTGGTACAAATGTATTGTGAAATCCAATCATAAAGATCCTAAGCCTCACAGGTAGATCTCTGGTCCATTTGGAGTTAATATTTGCACATGGCACGAGGAGTGGTAATCTGCTGTTCTTGTTCTAGTTCTCTGTCCTCAGTAACGGGGCCAAGTGGAAATAATGTCCCCAGAGGTGTCCAGGAGAGGCCTGGGCCGAGGGGACACCCCACACCGGCACCTGGGCCGAGGGGACGCCCCACACCGGCGCTTGTCCTCGTAGCGCTTCAGTCACTTGTGTCCATATCCAGTCACCAAAACAACTAGTTATCCTGGGATTTTTAGTAACTAGATGACAAAAATATCCTTTTTACCCTTGTAGCTTAAACAGAAATTAAGAGTCCAGCTCTGCCAGCTCGCCCAGGTAAGGGTGCACAGGGATTTCCTCGGCCCTGACCTGGCCCGGCGTGGGGTTCCTGTGACGACGTGCCGGGGACACAGATGCCAAGGACATGGTCTCCCCCCGGCT
Organism: Thryonomys swinderianus; assembly: GCA_004025085.1. Classification (NCBI taxonomy): domain Eukaryota; kingdom Metazoa; phylum Chordata; class Mammalia; order Rodentia; family Thryonomyidae; genus Thryonomys; species Thryonomys swinderianus. The sequence continues at coordinate 9,264 of PVIC010017568.1, forward strand.
CCCCTCCCCTCCCCCCCTTTCCTCGACTGAAGGGAGCCCTGTCTCCCGGCGACCGCCTGTCCTAGGGCCGTCCTCAGTCCTCCCGAGCCACTTCCCGTCAGGAAGCCGGTCAGGGTGCAGGTGGCATCGCTGCACTCTATTTTAAGCTTGTTCCGCCGACCGGTGTGTCGCCTTGAGGAGAGCCTGGGTTGGCTTCAAGCAATCAGTCATTTCTGAACAGACAGGAAGAGGCAGAGGGAGGATCTCAAAGCCCGAGAACGGCAACAGGGCCAGACGCGAGCCCTGACGGCTGCGGACGAGGGCGAGCCCTGTGGCTGTTCTCACGCGGCGCTGGGGCGGCCGGCGCAGAGCTGCACTTTCAGCAACGACACTGGGCAGCGGAGCGAGCAGGTCACCCCCGGGAGGCACCGCCAGCCAGGAATGATGGGGAGGATAACTCCTTTCTGCAGATCAAAACAAGTTTTTAACATTCCACGACATTTTAATTAAAAGATTTGACTTTAAATATATCTGATTTCCTGTAACACTAAACTATGGTGTCACCATAGTCAACAGCACGTTACTATCCTGCTGGGTTCATCTGTGACTTTCTTAGTCACTGACGGGTGTTTACTTTTCCCTCTGCACTGATCCTTTGAGTGTAATCTCTAGAAGAATCACATGTACCTCATCTAGGGTGTAAGCTTAATTAGGTAATAAGGGGTAATACCTAATAGCAGTAATTGGATAATAAACGGTGAATGCATCAGTTATGATAAATTCATTACTTAGGTTTAGATTCTGAAGTTTATTGGAAGAAGGCAAGAAAAAGAAAATATGAGAGATGCCAGTGACATTAAGAGCTCCATTTCTGTGAGGTCAGTTTCATTAGCCCGCGTGTGGTGCCCGCATCCTGCCGGCTGCTGCCAGCAGAGCAAGGGACGATGGTCCGTCTCCCACCCGGAGCAGCATCACTTTTGATTCTTTTTTTTTTGAGACAGGGTCTCGCTTTGTAGCTCAGGCTGGTCCTGAGCTCACTGTGTAGCCCAGGCAAGCCTGGAACTCAGCGATCCTCCTGCCTCTGCCTCCCGAGTGCTGGGATGACAGGCGTGAGCCACCACACCTGGCCACTTTTGATTTTTTTAAGAAGGGAAAAATGAGGTAGGTCAGTTTGTTGTTAGAGAAAATTAAAAATCTAAATATAATCGTCCGTTTGAAGTGTGGGGTTGAGGTAGAAGGAAAGAAGTTATACTTTTATCACAGGGAGTAAAATGTAGTGTCATGTAAATCTTTCCCTTACATTTGATTGATAAAATATACTGCATATATATTACAAATGAACAATGAATATGAATTATAAGTTCAACAATGTGAGCATCTGCTCATAGGCATATAAATCATAAGATTAATGGATGCTTTTTATCTTGCTTCAGTTTGTACAACACTCTTTCTCTAGAAATGAATTGTTTTAAATAAGAAATTGGTTTCAATTGATAAAATCCTTATTCAAATATATCTACATAGAGCTTCTCAGCTATAAATATTAATTAATTGGATCGCCGGTACCCATAATGCAACTTTGTTCTGACCCATGTGCCCTATGAACTAGATATTTTTTGGATTCAATTTTCTTAAAACCAACTGTCAGCGTCATGTGATGGAGAAGATGAAAAATGAAAATGAGCAGTCCCGCTGCGCAGGTGGGTGACCTGTGGGAGAGAGTCTGCCTGCTAGGATTTCTACGCGAACCATCAGACACAGACCAATTGATTAGATCATCTCACACCCGCCACCAACTAGGCTCAAGAGACTAATTAGAGAGAGTACTGCCTGCGCGGGCACCCCATTGACACCTAATTTGCTCAGCCAAAGCCTTTGGGGACAATGTATTATCTCTGCAGCTGCACTTCATGCATTTCTGATCCGAGGCCTAAGCAAGGGGTGCTTCATCGTTCTTTTGAGCAAACTGAATGCACAAGCCCTTAAGTGCTAAATGCAAGCAAACAGACCAAATTAAAACGGGCCAGTGTCTGTCTAATTCCCTCTGTGCTCCCGATCCAGCCTGTGTGAACACCCCCACACACCACGCACGCAGTCTACACGCCAGAGGGAGGGACAGCAGAGCCCGGGACCCAGACTGGAGCGCTCCAAGGTGGCCAGCCCGTCCGTGTCTCGCGCTGATCTCTTTATCTTCTCGAAGGTTCTGTTTGTTCTATTGTGTGGTTTTCTTCCTCCTCGCTGCCCCTCCTCAAAGTGTTCTCTGTTTTCAGCTACAGGAAGACTCTGCCACGCTTTTTTCCCTCTAAGCTTCACTGGAGAGAAGTGATTATTTTGGTTCCAAATTTAAACAACTGTAGGTTTTCCTTTCATTGCTTCAGCTGTGAGCAGGATGTTCTCTGGGATGCGTGTGGGGCTGCAGGGTAATCCACGCCGTGCTGTTTCAGAGCCACCTTGTAGAGAAGTCCCGGCCTGACGGAGAAGGGAGCACACTGGTCCCTGATAGAACGGGAGCTACCTCACAGCGACAGATACAGGGCAGTGCCATCAAAGCACTAGGTTCTCTTCAAGAAAAAAAAAAAATCATCTCACGAAGTTTAGCTGTTATTCGTTTCCAACCCAGCATAAAACCAATTCCAACTTCTCTGTCAAATGTAGAACCCAACATACTGTACAGAGAAACACAGAAAGATAAGGATGAAGTTAATTACACGCTTTAAAGAGGAAATAAAATTAAATAATTCAAGTAATATGGAAAAGTTAGGGTGGTTTTGTGCCAAATTGAAAGCAAATGGAGAATAGATTTCCACAATACTGAAACGAAAGAGAAAAACAGCCGACACAGAGGCTGCCAGCGGCTGACCCCAGCGGACTCCGATCTTATGCCTGTGACCCCCCCACTGGCCAATTATAACCATGCTTTGTAATTGTTCATATTTACCCAGTCTACTCTCTAGCATTCAATGAAGAATTTTTAATAAATTAGCCATTTGCTTTTTTAAGGCGACATTTAAAACTGAAGTATTTGGGCATCCAGTCCGCCAGTGGAGTCCAGCAGCCATCAGTGCACACTCCCCGCTGCGGTACATGGAGAGTGCTGGCGGGGACGTTTGCGGTGGGTGAAAACCCAGGCCCTTTACCCAAATGAGCAAATGTCCGTCGCTTCTCTGATCTTGTAAAGATCGAAGTCTCAGTTTCCCTTTTCTTAATTTATCCTGGCAACAAGGTATCATGTGAAAAATGTTCAGGGACATGAACCACTCATTTTGAGTTGCTTTGGTTAAAATACTAAAAAAAACAAACAAAACAAATCTGTGTAGTAATTCACCTTCAAGTATACTTTGCAAATGTAGAAAATTCAATCTCACAAGTAATCCCTAAGCACTTAGGCAAGCACACATACCACACACATATACATGTGACTATGCACACACACACATCCCCCATACATGTGTGACCCTATATGCACACACATATGACCATATATATACATATGCACATCTATGTGTATACACATGGTCATATATGTATACGCACACCTGTCCATACAAGGATACCACACACACATATATATATGGACCATATATCTAGACACACAGATATCCACATACTATCGCTGTCTTTCATACTGTAGATTTTATATCAATGTTGGAATTAAAACAGTAAGTTTTAGATATCATATTCAATTCAAAATATCTAGGGCCAGTTTAATTTACTAATTTTGGAGGGAGATTATGTTATGACTTAGCTAGAAATACAGGTCTTCTTTCATAATACCCAAAATCCTCATTTTCCAGTTTCTCTGGCATTGGACTAAAGCTGTGTGTGTGTGTGGGGGGAGGGGAATGGTATGAAACAGGAGGAAGCAGAAAACTACTTTTATAACTTATTTCTGATTTATTATAATCACCTTCTTCCTTCTAGAAGAGAACACATCTTTGAGACTAGCAGGCAAGATAATATTAATTAAAATGAATGCTGAGATAGACAGGCTTTGTTTTAAGCTGAACAGAAGGTCCATGATTCGAAATAGCCCAAATCCTGTAAGCTGAAAGCTGTGTGCTAACATCCATATGCACGCGCAATGCACTAATTGCAGCAACTCTGCACATTTTAAGCTTCATGCCAAAGTAGTTATTTTAATTAAAAATTTGCCGGCAATGCTGTAAGCCTAACATTTCAAAACAAAGCATTACTCACAGGAGGAGATGGACTTAACATATCATTTTAATAATCATCATTATCAGTGAACACTTATTGAAATCCTCATTAAAGAGTAGGCATTATATGATGTGTAATTAGCCTTGACTGAAAAGAATACTGTATTTTAATGGTGTGACTGTTTATTAAATCAGATCTATGCAAATGTAAACTACTGGCCATATTTTAGACCCATATGGACAGGAGGATAGAAATACTGGGACTACTTCCTGCCTCGGCGAACCCCAAAAGAGTGCAGGGAAATTCCTGATCTATGTCTTCTTTGAGCCATTGAGATACACTGAATTGTTCTTTAAATCAGGTACACAATTTTAGTTAAAAATTATACATATATTGGGCCGGAGATTTAGCTCAGCGGTTCCAGCACCTGCCTTGCAAACGCAAGGCCCTGAGTTCGATCTCAGTAACCACATACAATGCTGGGCCTGGTGACTCACGCCCACCAGCAATCAATACCGCATACCACAGTGCCTTGCATGGTGGCTCACGCCTGTAATCCCAGCACTCAGGAGGCAGACGCAGGAGGATTGCTGAGTTCCAGGCTTGCCTGGGCTACATAGTGAGTTGAGGGCCAGCCTGAACTACAAAGCAAGACCTTGTCTCAAAAAAAAAAAATTATACATATAATGAACATATGTATATATATATATATGTGGAAGATATTTACATATGTATCAAACTGTGATGTTTAAAATATGTAAAGAAATAATTTTAATAATATGTAAAGATTACATTGATAGATAAAATATGTATAAAAATATGAACTTTGCAATAGCTCACTGAATTGTTTTAATCACGAAGTTACTAGAAGGTGCTTCGCCAAAGGTGGCTTATGCTCTGCCCAGATTTCTGATTATTCGAAGCTTTATTTGTGCAGTGCACCTTACAAGCGACTGGCTCCCAAATGACTTCAGTAATTAAAAAAGATTCTGACTCTTTCACCCTCCTTTTGGACTATAGTCCTGCTAATCTATGTTTCAATAAAACAAACACAAAGTCATATAATCAAGCAGCATGTGCATTTCTTTACAACTTAAAACACATACACATCTCATAAAACCACAACTAAATATTCAGCAGTCAGAGAGACATGAAGGTTCATGCTGGACTTTCATTAAAATATTTGAGAAGCTATGTGACTACTTTGGGCGAGTTCTGTTTTTTCAAAGTAAAACTTGCTGAACATCATTGCCTCGTGCTGAAGCATATTCGGTTTTTGTGTTTAAGGTTTTGAATTTAATACGTATGATTATACACAATTCTGAAACCGTGTTTCTGTGAATTAACTAAGGAGAAGCTTACGAAGTCAAAACAGTCATTTCTGCAGCATACTTAGATCACATATAACTGGTTAATAGAGAAAAACATCAGTATAAAGCAGAAATCATACTGGTTTATGGGAGTGGTTTTGTTTGTTTGTTTGTTTTAGTTTTTGAGACAGGGTCTCACTTTGTAGTTCAGACTGGCCCTGAACTCACTATGTGGCCCACGCCAGCCTTGAACTCGCAGCAATCCTCCTGCCTCTGCCTCCCAAGTGCTGGGATTATAGGCATGAGCCACCATGCCTGGCTGCAGGAGACTTTTGATGCTGAAGTTTTGTAGTGCCCAGTAACAGCAGCCAAGTGCAAGGTACATTCATACTGCTGCCTGCAGGCCGAGAGGCTACGGTACTGTGCATGCGCCATTACTTGTGCTGCTTTTCTGCTTGTTTGATTACTGGCTCTGCCTTGGAACTAACTGTTTATTCAGTTTTCCTTGGTCCTTGAGCATTTCGCCTTTTCACCCAAAATTCAGCAGCCTCAACCATTGTATCAAGGTTCTTTCACCTATCTATGTGCTGTAGTATCTGTACTGTTTTTTTGCTATTTTGTGTGTCTGAGTGCTGCACTGCCATGTTGAATACATTCAAAACGGCCTGGCCCTGACTCTGCTCTTCCCAGAAGTCCTGCAGGTTTTTTTTTTTTTGCTCTTTGAGACAGGGTCTCGCGTTGTAGTTCAGGCTGGCCCTGAGCTCACTATGGAGCCCAGGCAAGCCTCGAACTCAGCAATTTTCCTGCTTCTGCCTCCCGAGTGCTGGGATGACAGGTGTGAGCCACCACGCCTCGCACTGTGATATGTGGTATACTGATTGCTGGTGGGCATGAGTCACCAGGCCCAGCATTGTATGTGGTTACCCAGAATCAAACTCAGGACCTTGTGCTTGGGAAGCAGGCACAGGAACCACTGAACTAAATCTCCGGCCCCAGGATTCAGCTTTAAAGGTGGCAAAACCCAAAACGAGCTGGAAATCCTAACAGAAACAACAGGACTAATCCATAGGTAGTGAGTTCCAAGTTTATGATGAAAGAAGACGTCAAGGTTGGCACTTTATTAAATGAAAAATATGCTGATACCTCGATTTCAAAATGTGAGCCACCTAAGTATTACGAATGTGCAACACCAGGGGGAAAAGTTCAGTGCTAAGAAGATGGAGAAAGACCACAGTCTGCTCTCCTGTCAACTCCCAGGTCAGGCTGGGGCTTTGCACGGGTCTTCTTGAAAGGGTCACACCTTGTCTCCACAGTTTTGAATTTTCTCTGTGTTTTTATTGAAGTCGTAATGAATCAGACTCTGCTTGAACGGAAAGCCCAGACCATCAGTTTGTTCTTCATCACAACCTTCGGAGGCACTTTCGCGCCAGTCCACGCGTGCCCGTGCAGGTGGCTGAGCAGCGCCAGGCTCGCAGACCCCGCGGGGCACGCAGCCGTCCGGGCTGTCACGGAGGAGCAGCCGCAAGGGCCTCCCGCTGTCCATTCCGGAAACGTTTCCTAGGCCGCCCATTCACGTTCTTTTCCTCAGCGCAGTGCGCAGAGAGAAGTAGGGGCAGGAATAGATCGTGCCAGAGCTGCTACAAAAGGGCCCAGGGGACGCTCCGCGACGATCTTGCACGTGCCCGACAGTCAGCTCTCGCAGTCTGCAGGAGCTCCGCGCGCCGGCTGCACACAGTCCCCCGGGCAGTGCCCACACGGCAGGACCGCAGGACGCAGCGTTTCCCGCTTCCGGAAGCTCGCCCTGGCCGGGGCACTCTCGGGAGGGGGGTGGGCGGCTCAGCAGATGACTTGTAAGTCAAAACGGAAGGCGGCCACGCTGTCCTGGAGGTGCCAGCGGCGGAGGAAAGCGGGCTTTGCAAGGGAGCCGAAGCTCAGTGTCTAGAGGGGAGGAAGACCCGGGTGGGCTTCTGGGAAGAGGCGAAGAGCCGAGGCGGTGGCACGGCCCGTGCCAGGACACAGAGGGACGCAGAGAAGCTGGAAGTTCAATGAGGGTGGCAGAGGGGAGGGCGGCGGGCACCCTGCTTTGGACTGCACTCTGCATGGGGGCAGCGGGCAGGCTGCGAGCAGGGCCGAGCGGGCGCCGCCCGGGCAAGGTCCCTTCCTTTCGCAGTCTCGAGAATCCAAGCAGGGCCTGTGCGGGGAGCTGCTGCCGCGTCCGTTCAGGCCGCACCTTCCTGAGGCCCCAGGCCGGGCTCGCAGGTGACGTTTCTGCCTCGGCCTCGCAGAGCCGGGGTCCCAGGTGCGCGTGCACCATCTCGCCTGGTGACCTGTTCAGATCTGTTAACTCTGAGGCACTGCTGCGGAGGTGGCGGGCACGCAGGTGGGCACGTACGTCGGGTCAGGCCACCCAGCTGGTACCCAAAGGGCCGCTGCGCGGAGCGCCAGGCTTGGTAACGTCACGCGTTGAAACAGTTTATTCCACCCACGAGAAACAGTCCGCTCGGGAGGAATGATGACGGAGAAACGAGCTTCTTCCCAGGGGCTGTGCAGTGGAAAACACAGGCCCTGGGGCGCGCGGACCCTGTCACGCACCTGCAGGCGCCTCAGGCGGCTGGCGAGTGCTCGGCTCGCTGTCTTACATCCGTCTCTGCCGCGCAAAGGAAAGAACACGCACGAGAAAGCCCAACCTTCGCTGCCCTTTACCATCCAAACGCGGCTGGCGGTTTTAACACACGACCCAGCTGATTCCAACCGCAGTGTCTGCGGCCCCGAAACACCAGCAGCTCTTTAAAGAGCCCCCCGCACCGCGTCAGAAAGCAACCATTGGACTGAACCACTTGTCTTGGACTAGGGGTTTCTGCCCATTAGAAATATGCAGTGCTGGCGTCCGAGGAGCGAGACCTCCCCATCAGCGCAGCTGGTTCCTTCCCGGCACAAAATAATCACAGTGCCCGGAGCTCAGGGGCCGGCGGCAGGGCCAAGGACAGGGGCTGCAGGCGGGGTCCGCCCGGCGTGCGACGGGCACAGTGCAGGAGACGCAGGAGCGAGGGCCCGCGCACCCCGGCTCAGGGCCGGACGGCAGGCGCTGGAGCCTGCTCGGCGCGCGCTTGTGACAGGCGGAGGCCGCCGCCCCGCCCGGCGGACCGGAGTGAGCTCGGGCGCGGGAGACCGCGCGGGGCTCCTGGGGGCGCTGCCCAAGCCGAGCCCCACGCCCACGCCGTGAGTCCGGAACGCGGCACCTTCTCCCCGCACCTGCGAGCGGAGAGTCCCGGGAAGATCTTATTTCCTCTTCTCTGCGTGTACAGAACAGAGTCTGTCTTGTCTGGGCCGCGCTGTTTATTTTCCAGTCTGCTGGCATTAAAATCACGCCCCAAGCCCCTATCGTGTCTCATGACTCTCTAAATCCTTTTCAAAAGTTCTGACTTTGCAACACTGGTGTCATCTGGAATTAGAACAAACCTGAAATCAAGTGACATAACTGCTTGGTGTTACCACGGGAAAAAAACCCCACCGTGGCTTCACTTAAAGGTCACAGGGTACACACCGTGTATGTGTGGAAGATCCCAGCCCCATGGACCCCAGTGAGCGGTTGGGTTTTGTTCCTTCAAGAGTTTCTAGGTTTACTGCTCTGCATGAGATGTCATGTACAACAAGCCTGGGTCTGAAATGCTACAGTGGAAAAGTTCCTTTGCTTTTTAATTACTAACCTCCCAGTGCTACTGCTAGAATTAATATAATTCTAATCACTTATTGGGTATCGTCTTCCAGCTAATACATGAAATACTTTATTTTTCTCTTTATTGGTACATTATATATACACATCATGATCACATTCAATATTGGGAATTTATACCAGAATATGACAATTTAATTCTCATTTTTTCCCATTCCCTTGCACACCCTACCCACCCCGCTCTGTAAATATATGTTTCGTTTGCTTTTTTTTGTTACCATCACATTTTTTCTTTACTCCTCATGACTCACGCCTTCACATTTCCCTTTGAATATTTTCTATTTCACAATATCTATCATACATTATAGAACTCATTAACATCTTCTGTTTTTCATACCAGAAAACAGATATGATATTTACACATCTATAACCTATTTATTTCATTTATGAGTATGGCCTAAAGGTACATCCATTTGAGTACAAATGACTCAAACTTATCATTCTTCAAGGCAGAGTAATACTCCATCCTATAGAAAAACCACATCTTCTTTATTCAGTCTCCAGTTGATGGGCATCTGGGTTGTTTCCAAGACTGAGTCTATTACAAATTGAGCTGCTATGAACATGGGTGCACATATGTCACTATGATATGATTCTTTTAATTCTTTTGTGTATGATCCTAGCAGGGAAATAGCAGGGTCAAATGGGACCTCTAATCCTAGTTTTTTGAGGAATCTCCACACTGACTTCCATAGAGGTTGCACCAGTCTGCATTCCCACCAACAGTGGAGAGAGGGTTCCTTTTTTCTGCAGCCTCGCCAGCATGTGTTACTGGCTAATTTTCAGATAGCAGCCATTCTTTGTGGAGTGAGATGAAATCTTAGTGTTGTTTTCATCTGCTTCTCTTGAATGACCAGCGATGTTGAGCATTTCTTCATATGCTCTTGACAGCTTTTACCTCTTCCTCTGAAAAGTGTCTGCTCATTTCAGCTGCCCATTTTTGAATTGGGTCTTTAAATTGGGGGGGACTGATCTTTTAAAGCTCTTTATATATTCTAGATAGTAGGCCTTTGTCTGAGAGACAGCTGGTAAAAATTCTTTCCTGATTTGTTGGTTGTCTTTTCATTCTGCTGGTGGTTTCCTTTGCTGTGCAGAAGTTTTTAATAAAAAGAGACCCCATTTGTTTTCTTCCGCTAGATCTCATGCTATAGAGGTTTTGTTCATAAAGTCTTTCCCTAAGCCAATGTCTCCAAGAGTTTTACCTAACCTGTTTTGCAGCAGGTTTAGTGTTTCTGTTTTTACAACTAAGTCTCTAATCCACTTAGATTTTAGTTTTGTACATGGTGACAGAGATAGGTCTAGCTTTAATCTTTGGCAGGTTAAGGCCCAGTTTTTCCAGCACCATTTGTTAAAGAGGCTGTCTTTCCTCCACTGAGGATGTTTGGCTCCTTTGTCAAAGATGAGATGGCTTAGTATATATGGAGTTGTTTCTGGATCTTCTAATCTGTTCCACTGATCCTCAAGTCTGTTCCTTTGCCAGTAGATGCAGTTTTTATCACAGTGGCTTTATAGTAAAGTTTCAAGTTGGGGACTGTAATACCCTCCACTGTGTCCGTTGCTTAGAATTGCTTTTGCTATTCTATGTCTTTGCGATTCCAGATGAATTTTTGGATAATTTTCTCTAGATCTGTGAAATATGCTATTGGGATTTCAATCAGGATTGCACTGCATCTGTATAGTAGTTGTGGGAGTACAGCCATTTTGACAATGTTAGTTCTTCCTACCCAGGAACAGGATGTCTCCATTTTCTGACAACTTCTCTCTCCTTTCTCAGAGTGTTGTAGTTTTTATTGTAGAGGTCTTTCACCTCCTTTGTTAGATTGATTCCTAGATATAAGTGAAACACTTTTGCTTGGACTTGCAAAAGAAAACTAAATTTGTCTCCTTCAGGACTGCTTTGATAACAGAGACTCTCAGGTTGACTTTTAGGGACCAGTGTATGTCTCGTGAAATACGAAGAAGAACACAGCAGCTGTTGCTCGTGCTCTGGGACATGGGCCCCAGGGTGTGGTGTGGTTAGGACTGTCTGCACATGGGAGATGGGTGGTGCAGGGAACACAGCGCAAGTCTGAACAGACAGAGGGGCTGCTCTGGTTAATGCTGTGTGTCATCAGACACGGAAGCGTTTAAAGAGGCTGAGAAAACAGTTACTGGCGAGAACAGCTTCAGATGAGAAGAACCTCTGTGGAAACTGCCAGCGCGACTGACCTGACAGTGCTGTCGGCGTCTGGAGGGCTCCCTTCCTAAATAGGATACATGTGCCGGGGTCATCTCTTCTATTCTCAAATTCTTTTTTTTTCTTCCTGACTCCATTTCTTTATTGGTACATTGTTTATACATATACATCATGATCACACTCAATATTGGGAATTTGTACCAGTAGATGACACGACTTCATTCTCATTTTTTCCCATTCCTCTACCTACCCCACTACCCCCACCTCTTAAATACATAAGCTTTGTTTTCTTTTTTTTATCACCTTCACATTTTTCTTTACCCTCATTACTCATCCCTCTTTACCATTAAAATTCAAACATGCAATTTACTGCTATGTAGTCAAGAAATATCTTCAGATTGAATCAGTAAATATCTAAACTAAGCAACCAACTTCTGCTCATTTCTTCCCACTTCTTTCTTGTGTAATTCATGGTTGTATCAAACCTGGATGTCATGATCATATGTTTTCTAATGTTTTATTTTTCAAACACATAAAAATGAAAGGATTACAAAATCAACAACCACATACCCACTACCCAGATTCTACTGTTTAGATTTTGGAATATTTGCTTTTAACGTGCCTATCCACCTTCCTTCTATCCACCCTACAGTTCCGATGTATTTCAAAATAAGTTACAGATACATGTGCACTGCACCCCTAAACATACACGTCTAAACACCCTAAACATACACCCCTAAACATACACATACCTAAAGGTGTGTATTCACATTTTTTTTGTTGTTTTTTTTTTTGAGACAGGGTCTCGCTTTGTAGTTCAGGCTGGCTCTGAGCTCACTATGTAGTCCAGGCAAGCCTCGAACTCAGCAATCCTCCTGTCTCTGCCTCCCGAGTGCTGGGATTACAGGCATCAGCCACCACGCCCGGCAGGTGTGTATTCACATTTTAAGATGAAGTGCACCACCTCTGTGCACATTATGTGACTCATTTTTGTGGTGTTGCAGAGGACTGTCACATTGCTGTACAAGTGGAGAGACCAGGTTTAGGTCAGCAGGCGACTTGCCCCTGAGGACAGGCCCCAGTGTCTCCATCTTTCCCGCTGGCATCAGGCCCGAGCGGCAGAGCAGGGATGCACGCAGCTGGGCGGGAGGAGCGGGGCTCAGGGGACCCAGACTGCCGTGAATGTCTCACCTTCCCGCATCTCTGTCAGTCTTGAGAACCAGATGAACACGGAGAAAACTCTCTCCAGAAAGTGACATGGATTTAACTAATACATTTTTTCCCCTTTCAGTTCCAGTCGGTTCACAGACCTGCATTCCAGCAATATATCCAGGGTCCCAGGTCAAGGACCTCAGGATGAAGATGTCAGAACCGTGAAGCCTCAAACAGCATTTCCATCTCTAAGCCATCCATTTAGATTATATTGCGAAGAAAACGCTGTCTATGAGAATTAAGCCCTTGAAGGAAACTATTTTCAAACAAAAGGCATAACCTAGGGACAGCCCCGGCTGACGTACCCTCCTGAACAGTCTCTACAGGATAAAAAAGTAAGGAAACAACCAAGACTGGGGTGACCAACCGAGAATCGTAGCCCGTGCTCCACGGCTCCTGTGCGGGAGGGGAGACCTGGGACACTGTGTCTGACCGAGGCATCAGCCGACAGAGCACACAGGCGGGCAGAGCGGGCCCCGGTCCTGAGCACCCTGAAGGTCTGAGGAGCATCCCGAAGGTCCCCCCACGTTAATCTTATGCTCTCCCTTCTGTCCCCATTAATATCATTATCCCTACCCACAGGAACATATGATGAAAGAGAAATAGAAATTAATCCTGAAGTGACAATTTTTACTAATGATACTAAAGGCCATTAGCAATCATTTATGCAGTAGTTTTTACAGATTGAGATGTTTTATTGTTGTTAAAACTTAAAAAAAAAAGTAATTGTGAGGCCTTCTCGTACCCTGAAGCCTTGTTCTGACAGAGCAGCAGCCGAGAGCCTGGCCCCGTCTGGCCACCACTCTGCCCCTCGGACGGCTCTGCACCCCCGCTCCCCTCAGGGCTGCGGAGAATCTACGGAGCCTCCACCCTGTGCAGTGACCTTTCAAGGGGAGTGTGTTTATTCTGTCCTAGAAGCGGAGAAAGCTGGACCCAGAATAGGAGTTGGAGGGAGGACTGCTTCCCTTTTCCTTCTAGGCTTTCATAAAACCGACTCACAGTTCGCAGTGCGCTTCTCCAGGGCTGATCTGACTCCCAGGTTCTGTCATTTCCTCGCCGTGGCAAACCTGAACGCGCCTTGGAAGGAAGCTGGGAATTTTGGTGACTCTGCTCGAGCTATCTCCCTGCCTAACCTTTACCTGCCTTTGCATCCTGTTTATTCCAGGCGCAGGAGGGACTTGTGCCTTCCCTCTAGGGCACAGCTCCCTGCAGTTTCAGGGTGTCCACGAGCAGGCCTGGGGGCAGCAAGACCGCAAGCACTGCATTCCTTCAGGAGCCAGACGAGAAAAGGAAAAGTGGAGACGGGCATACATCACAGCTCCCCAATCATTTCAATCAGCTAAGGTTGCTATAGCAACGGCACTAACAGTCCCTCGGCCTTATTCTTCCCCGCTGGTCTGGGTGTTCAAAATTTGCACCGAATTGCTGCAGTTCTCTGATGCACAATTTAATATTTATATCACTTAATTTTATACCCCTCTTTCCTTTGAATATTAATTAAAGAAATCCTGTTTCAAAGGCAGGATCTATCATGTTTTCATCGCAAACATGATGAGATTATTCCTCATTTCTTCTCCTTGAAGCGCTGCTTTCTATTCGCTTCTCCCTCAAAGTCCTCCTCCTCTGTCTCCCTGATACACCCTCACTACCTAGCATCAGTTTGGGTTATTCTGAAAAATACCCTTTGGAGAAATTACATAGATATAAGACTCCAAGCATCTGGCACAATTCCACAATGAAGCTGAAGTTTAAGGAAAAACTGGAGTTCACATTTTCATCTGATATATCTTCTTTTAAATAGTAAGGAGGCTCCTTTACTGTGAAGGGTCAAGAAAACAGGAGACTCTTTGGAGGTTCCGAGGAGACAGGACGCGCGGCCATCTCTATTTTAGGGGCTTGTGAAGCCTGGTGGCTGCCATGTCGCCAGCCCCGGGCTGGTAAATGTCTATACTCGGTGAAGGCCAGGAGACTTGAGGGGCAAAAGCAGCCTCCTCTGGCTGGCGGTGAGACCGGACGCCAGGAGCAGCATGAGCCCCTCAGCAGCGGCGGAGCCGAGGCCCCAGCTCGCCTGGCGGGGCAGACAGCTGCTCCATGGTGAGGGCACTCGGTGTCCGTGGCTCACTCGGCTGGCCTGGGCTGCTGAGCCACACCGAGTCCCGCGCGTTCTCTGGGACACTGTCCCTGCCCCCACGTGGCTTCCTGAAGTCTTCAGGGTGTGCTCCATTTAGTGCCTGAACACCAGCCCTCTGTTTGTGTCCCCAGACTTGGTTTTTTTTTTTTCCCTTCTTGGATCAAAGAAAATAACAAAAGGTAACTTCCTACATTTCTGTAGAAGAGCTTTGCACTATCTCTAAAGTTTGCTAACATTTCTACAGTCATCATCAGTACTAATCACCAACTTGCACTCTCTGACTTCCGGGACCCAGGTGCACCACTGTTTTACTCTCTTGGAAGCGAAGCACAGACACGTGACCTGCTCTGACCAGTGGCAGCTGTGCTTGCCTGTGGCTGCTAGAAGGGCCAGTATTCTTGTCTGCCTTTTTCTTGCCCCGCCAAGGGGTCTCAGGGGCACTCTGATCTGAGGAGCTGCAGTCTGTGTTAGGCTATGTCTGAGCGAACGGTGAGTGAACACACCCTCCAACAGCTCTTGATCAAGTGGCACAAGAAAGAAAAATCGTACACTATATTGAGCCTATCCCAGATGACACGGTGTCCAACATGTCTAACTTCAGATCAAAAATTCTTGGACAAAATCTGCAGCTGAGGGATCGTTATGAATCAGTCCTAGTGAGACAGATGTGAGGGGGGAACAGTACACACCACTGAGACCTCACAGCTGGTAGGTAGCAAAGCTGGACCCTACCTAGATTTTATTACTTTAAATTCCATATTCTATTTCCATTCGGTTGTGATGGGAGTTAACTCTTACACCAAGTGAACAAGACATAAGATGGATTTTCATAAAAAAATAGAATTTGATGAGGTAATTACAAAAATCCCACAAGCTATGAGAAAATTCACACTTTCACATTCAAATAAATGAATAGTAATGCTGGATGTATCTGCCAAACTTTATGGCATATTGTCTTTTGTTGTGTTTCTTCTTTCTAGCAAAAGTCTACAGATACCTGGTGAGTAAAACTGAGATTCTCATATGAATATCATGCTCAGGTTGGGCAAGTCGAACTGGATGTAATTTGAATCTGAGTAAAATTCAAGTAATGATATTCCTTGAAATTATATGTGTAAAATGTCACACATGTCGAAAAGGATCTGTAAAAATAAACATCAACTACTAACAGTGAAGAGATCAAGATTTTCTGCAGAGTGGGGACTTAAAAGTTATGTTAGATATGGTTATGCATGTGGTTTTTAGATATTTTCTAATACTAATGCATTCACTGATCATTTGGACTTTACCATTATATTATTATATATTATAATATATATTATATATTACTTAGTATAATATATTCACATAAAAATCACTGCTCTATCATCTAGCTAATCTATCTACCTTTCTATCCAATCTACTTATCTATTTATATTCTGACTGCATCGTGCTGAAGTCAGCATTCGGGATAAAATGCTGACAACCGGGTCTCACCTGGGGCAGTGGCGGCAGTCCTACAGCCGCGTGCCGCAGCGGGCACGCAGAGCCTCCTCTTAGCACAAGGCAAGCTGTCCTGGCAGCTGAGAGTCCACATGAGCTGCAGTGTTGGGCACTTAGTTTCTGAAAGGTCCACTATCGCTGCTCTAGGAGATTCTGGATATCAGGTGCTACATTTTGTCTGGATATTGCTTTCCGTTGCTTAGTTTTAGAGATAAGCAGTTCGTTCACTCTGCTGTTTCTGCCTTCATAGCTCCTCTGAGAGTTGGCGCAGTTGCTGAGCTGTGTCCCCAGCCTTGTGAGACGGTTCATACGTGCGCTTTATAATTAACACACTTCACACACACAATGAATGTTTAAATGGTACCCCTAAAAATCTTCATTTAAATTTCAAGCAAATTTCTTTTAAAATAATAGTGAGTATTACATCGTATCTTTTCTTTGGTATGAGAAACTAAAGATGTAAATGAGTGCTAGAATGCATGGGAGATATTGTGAAATAGTAAATTTTCAAAGGGAAATGGGTGTGGGGTAAGTAATGAGGGGCAAAAAAGGATACAAAGCTTGTGTATATAGGGGTGGGGGGTGTAAGGTGGTAGGGAATGGGAAAAATGAGAATTAATTCATGTCACATACTGGTACAAATTCTCAATTTGGAGTGTAATTGTGATGTGTATATATATAATGTACCAATAAATTAGTCAACAAAAATGAGTATTATATCTCAGCATTCAGGGATTGTTCAGTAAACACCAGCACTTCTTGTCCTAACACTCATTATAATCTTTGCATTAGACCACGATAAGGACAGAAGAGCTGGGGTAAATGGTAAAGAACACATCGCTCATGGTTCTGGAGGCCAGAGGTCCAGGAGCGCGGTGCCACCCTCTGGTGAGGGCGAGGGCGGGAGGGGTGTCGCGCGGGCGGGGCAGGCGAGAGCCCGGAAGCTAAAGCAGCTTCCCAAGAAAGCCGCTCCCGTGATCATGGCCTGAGCACCTTTTAGAGGTCCGACCTCTGGACCCTGCCACAGGGGCAATTAACTTTGAAGAGATTTCCAGGGGAGATCAAGCCCCAGCAATTAGCAAATAAAAGGGATGCTTCATAATAAGAAGGAGAGTAAGCAGGCATTCATGGTGAAAAGAGCAGTGCTGTATTCAGAAACGTGCTCGAGGGAGTCGCCGCCCTCCGTCTTAGCGCCCTTCCACCTGGTCCCTGTGACGCTGGCCCTCGCAGGAGCTAACATTTCGGTAGTGACTGACCGAAGCTCATGTGTCTTTACGGCAACAGAAGAAAGAGTAATGTCCTGAATACGGCACATGGTAAGAACCATCACAGGAGTAATTAACAGTGTTTGACTATATTTAAAACATTAAAATAAAATTACCAGGGCAAATGAGTAGAGCAATATTTAAAAGATGCAACGATAGAGACATCTTAATAATTTAACTATCTCAGTTGCTCCTTTATATAATCCTGATCCAATTCTCATTTTTTCACCTCACTTTTAACCTATTTTTGGAAGTATTTCCTCTTGCAGATGTATCTGCTATTTTCATGAGTATACATAACTCCAAAATGTTGTATGCATATTCTTCCATTAAAGAATATAAAAAGCCCTGAAAGAAAATATTTTCAACCATCACAGATTCTAGAGTGTCAGCAACAGTCTAGAACTTTATGGCTAAATAAAAGTTCTCTTCCAGTGTCAGAATAGCTAGGGCAGAGGAATGGGGAGAAATGAAAATCAAGAAGTGTCATGCACTGGTACAAACCCTCAGTGTTGAATGTGATCATAATGTATATATAAAAGGCACCAATAAAATCAATTTAAGAATTAAAAAAATAAAATAAAATTTAAAAGGAAAACACCCTGCACATGTGGTGACCACTGAGAGATGGGTGACATGTGTGCCTTCGGTGGTCCACATGAGCCTCCATACATAGTCTTTCTCCAAAGAGAACAGAGTTCATTCAAAAGCAGTTTTTCACACTTTTTCATACTCTTGGAAGACAGGACATTTGTAATTTACATACGTAGAATGAAGGGACCATCAGCAGCTATCTGATCTACCACGGATCGTTGAAGACTTGCTTTTTTCAAAAGAACCTCACCAACAGGCAGAGAAACTGGACTCCTCAGACAGTGCTGGCGGAGCTGTAAGATGCTGTCATCACTTTAACGTTGATAGCAGCATTACTTGTAACAGCCCACATGTGGGGATGATGTAAACATTCATCCACGGAAGAACGGATAGATAAAACAGGCTATATCCATAGGTAGACTCACCAAAAAAGGAAGAAAGGAAGTGAGGGAAGAAGGGAGGAGACAGACGAGTAGCAACAATGATGCTCATGACAACAGAGAACTTCAGAATATGAAGTGAAGGAAGCCAGTCACCAGAGTCCACACGGGGGAGGCGCCCAGAGCGGGGCAACCCCCAGGCAGAAAGAAGGTGAGCAGAGGTCTCCGAGCAGAGGGAACTCAGAACAGGAACGGGGAGCGGCCGCCGGGGAACGAGGTCTCTTCTCAGGGCGATGAAGTGTTCAGAAACGACACTTCTGGGGCCTGCTTGTGGACAGCGCTTTACATGGCTCAAAAACCATTCAATTAGACATTTTAAGTGGGCTGATTTTATGGTGTGTGAAATGGATCTCAATACAGTTGTAAAAATAATATTATGCCTTCTCTAGGCATAAAGTCTAAAACCATAACTTTGGGAGAAATTTTCCCATTTTATGATGATTCTCATGAAGACCAGGATGGTATATTTGGTGGCTAGAAAGAAGCAACCTATTAGAGAAATATATGCGAATACAGAATGTCTACACATCGCAAATCACCTTCGTCTGCTCTCTCACGCTAAATGCTCTGCCGCCCCCGCGTTCGCAGGCTGGCCTTGCATTACTGCTGCACTCCGCGAGCGAGTGAGGTGTCGTAGCTTGTAAAGCAGAAGTCTTTAAAACACGCTTTAAAGTAGAAGCTTAGGGAAAGGGACCTGCTAGGGAAGGTGACTGACGCGGCCGCATTTGGCAGGCTGGAGAGACTCGCAGAGA
The DNA here is from genome assembly GCA_004025085.1 of Thryonomys swinderianus. NCBI lineage: Eukaryota > Metazoa > Chordata > Mammalia > Rodentia > Thryonomyidae > Thryonomys > Thryonomys swinderianus. Next base: position 28,496 of record PVIC010017568.1, read on the forward strand.
TCACGGCCAGCGAGGAAAACAGCGCCTCAAGCTGTGCTCCGACTTCTACTCCCACGGCTCGTTCCCCTTGTCCTGGGGACGCGGCTGTGTCGCCTCCCAGCGGGCGCCCGGGGCCTCGACGCGGCCTGGCACGCAGAAGGCTCTCGGGAAACGTCCACCGAAGGCACGGCAGATGCTTCTTAAAATACAGATGACGAGCTGAGTTCCCGAGTGAGAGTCGCTTGACTTCAGGCCAGTCAGGCAAGGGCGCTTCTCCCTCCTGGACCGACTCGGTCCGCCAGGCCCTGCGGCAAGAGCCAGCCAGAGTCGAGCCATGAGCCGCCCCCGCCGCACGCCCGGCCGCTCTCCCTCCGCCGGCCCCACTCACCACTCCACGCAAGGAGAAGTCCCGCGCCAGGCCCGGCCTCACACGCTCCCTCAGCCCCGGGTTTTCCCGCCGTCGTGACGTTCACACCAACGGTTCGCGCGCACTGCAGGGAGCCCCGTGACTGCGCCCCAGCTCCCGCTGCGGGTTCGGTGCCTTCGCCGGACCTTTACCGCTCGTGCCCGCCAGGCCTGACTTCCGTGACTTCCCAGGGCTCTCCCTTGTGCTCGCAGGCTCGCACTTGCACGCTCGTCCATCCCGCCTGGCCTAGACGCCCAGCCTCGCGCTCAGCTCTTCCCTCCCGTGCCCGGCTCGGCCCGGCCGGTTCCTCTGGCCCTTCGGATGAGGCGCCCGCCCGGCCCCCGCCGGCCCCCGCCAGCCCGCGGTCCTCTCCGCCTCTGGACTCAGCACCGCGCATCAGCGCTTTCCCGGTGTCGCGCAGGCCCGTCCGACGCCTCCTCGCGTGGCCTCTACCCAGGCCCTGGGGGCCGCTAGCAGCGCTCGCGTCTCCCTGCTGGGCGCGCAGCCCTGGGCCGGACGGCGGATCCTCCGTCCGCCCGTGCGCACAGGACGAGGGAAGCGAAGCACGGACACAGCAGCGGCCTGAGCGGAGACGGCGGGGCGGTGGGCTCCGGCGCAGGAGGACAGAGGGGAGGGCGCGGACAGTCGATCAGGGCGCTCGGCTTCGCGGAGGAAGACATGGAGAGGCGCCTCAGATCTCTCAGAAGGGACGGACGCAGGGCACGCAGCACGTGGGGTCACCCGCGGGGCGCCCTGCAGGGTGGAGGGGCGCGGGGCACGGCAGCCCCAGGTGCTCAGCGGCCCGCCGGCCTGGAGGAACCCTCGGGAGCCGGGCGTGACGACCCGGCGGGCAGCGGGCAAGCCGGGACGGAGCGCGCAGGGAAACTCGTGCGCCGGGGCGGAGGGCCCGGGAGGGACGCGGGGAAGGGGCCCGCGGGGCGGGGAGGCGGGGGCTCCGGCCGGGCGAGGCAGCGCTCAGGCTTCAGACCGCAGAAAGGAAACGAGTCCTGAATTTCACGGAAACATTTTGGCTTTGTTTTGCGCCACAGAAAGGATTTCTCGTACTTGCTTTGTCCAGGGAGCTCGGAATCCTGTGTGTTGAAAGTGGACGAGAGGCCTAAGGGTCCCTGAGCGTGACAGGCGTGCGCTGTGCGCCTCCACGGGCGTGTGCTCTTGCTGCGTGTGCGCGGACACGCCCGTGCCAAGGCCGAAAGGGGTCCCTCCCGACCGTCAGGCAAACAGGAGCCGGTTAAAGTGTTAACAAAAATCGAGTCTTTGGGCAGTCTTTTCAATGTAAAGTTAGAGTAATGGAGAAAAAAGGATCAAGATACATGATGTACAGATACATATTCCCTATGCTAAATGTGATATTATACGTATCTAAAATGTACCGATAGAGTTAGCCAATTAAGCAAAGCTAACTTTTCTACTATGAATCTTAGCATTTGTATATTTTGGAAAATAAGTGCTTTTCTCCATATTTTTTTCTTTTGTTCTTTCAAAACCTTAAAGGAGGCATGGGTATAATGGTATAAGAGAAGCACATGACCATTTGTCTAAGAAGGAAGGGTTCTTAAATATCAGCTCCTGGACCCGGGATTTAGCCAGGAGCACTGCTACCTGGCAAGTGTAAGGTCCTGGGTTCAATCCCCAGTATCACAAAAAAAAAAAAAAACCCAACAATATCAATTTCTACTTGCTTACATTCCATTCCTGTTCCTCTCTTTCTAAGATAATTTTTAAAGTTTTATGGATTCTTTAAAGGCAAACCATGTATTAATGGCATACCAGAAGGTACACTATAAAAATTTAAAAAATGGCCGAGCTTGGTGGCTCACACTTGTAATCCCAGCACCCGGGAGGCAGAGGCAGGAGGATTGCTGAGTTCGAAACTTGCCTGGGCTACATAGTGAATTCAGGACCAGCCTGAACTACAAAGTGAGACCCTGTCTCAAAAAAAAAAAAAAAAAAAAAAAGTAAAACTTATGTAAGAAAGATAGAGAAGGACAGAAGCCAGACTTGTTCTCTGAAGCTGTTTTTGGAGCTATCAATATATTTCATAACACAATGGTCTCCAGTTTCCAAGGGGCACCGTGAGGCCCATCAGTGGATGTCTGAAGTGGAGGGATGCTGACTCAGGCAGTATGAGACACACGCTCTACACACACACTCACATACTGTTTTTCCTACACACCCTACAGCCTAACCATGCGGTACTTAAGGTCTTTCATGTTTTGTGATCTGGTGCCTAGTTGGTATCACTACTTTTGTGCATTGTAATCACCACTAAGTAAAATGAGAGCTACCTGACAGCACTGAGACACCGAGGTAGCTGATCTGACGACCACGTGACTATCAAGTTGACAGTGTCACCCCGTGGCAGCTTGCATGTGTTGTGGACATGCAGGACACACTGAAGCTGCCCTGGTTGGAACAGTAGAACAGTGCACGAGTTAATCATGCAACTTGGCAAATAGCACACAATTTAAATCTTATGAATTATTTCTGGAATTTTCCATTTAAAATTATATTTTTGCATTGTAGTTAACTGGGAAATAGGAACCACAGAAAGTAAAACCATGTCACTAAGATAAAAAGTTAAAAGCCTATAAAATGAATATACACTTGTTTATTTAGTTGGCTAATTTGTTACAAATAATTTGGAAGTGTAGGAGGCCACTGGCTAGACTATAAATTAATCTGACTGTACAACATATTTCATGTAGGAATACCTAAATAAAAACAAAAATCCCACAAAACAGGGGAAAAGTAAGAAAAAACTCAACAGTATTTCCACTAATCACACCACTGTGCTGAGGCTGCTGTCTGCGCTGTGTGAAGTACAACAGGCGAGCGAGCTTCTGGCCACAGCTCTCAGCATGTAAGGAGGACGTTAAAATCAGCAAAGTCAGGCCAAAGTGCCATCATCTTAAATTTGAATCGAAACGATTCATCTAATCTTGTGATGTGTTTGCTCTTTCAAAGAAACACAGGCATCATAACCTGTACCAGAAAAGAGACAAATGCACACGACAGCTGTGCACACCCTGCACACGAAAGCTGCGTGTACGCTCCAGGAAAGGCTCTTCTGGGCCTGAACCTGGGACATCTTGTCACATCCAAGAGAAAGGAGCTATGAGAAATGACTGGAGTCCTATACAAGGAGTCAGAAGGCAGCCTGAGGACTCTCTGCCCGGCTAAAACACAGAACAGAGCAAAGCAAGGCCAGAAACAAAGGAAAACTAAGTCAATTAATCAAAATTATACCGATCACCTTGGAAAGATACCAGCAAACCATTTATTATCTCGAAAAGAGATGTTGAAAAAAGAAAAGAACCAAGATGTTTTGTTTTTTCTCTATAAACAATTCCTCAGGGTAACAAAATAATTGATGAAAGGAAGTTTCCCTGTATGGAAATGTTCCAGCTAATAAGCCGAGAAAAATGACAGAACCACAGTGTCATTGTTTGCAATCACCAGTGAGTCACAGGACCTGGAGGAAGTTCCCAGGTACGGAAGAGGACATCACACCGTGGGGAGCCTTACCAGAGGGCCACCGAAGCTCTTGATCCAAGTGCCAGGATACAGAAAATATGTTAAAAGGTACCACAGGAATGCAGTCGGCAAACCTGACTGCTGACTGACGGGAACTTCAAGGGCAAGTTTTGGCTTCAAAATTTTGGGGAGAGGGAGAGAGAGAGGGGGAGAGAGAGAGAGGGAGA
>PVIC010017569.1:0-32616 GCA_004025085.1 Thryonomys swinderianus
GGAGGGAGTGGGGAGGGAGGGGAGGGAGGAAGGGAGGGAGGGAGGAAGATGTAGCTTAATGTGAAGATCCTGGGTTTGAACACCAGTACCACAAAAATAAAATTAAATTAGATGAAAAAGCAAAACCAGAAACAATTCAGAAATGTTTATGGCGTATACATGTCCAGTGGACGTATCTGTAGGGCCCAGGTGACCAGGAGAATAGCAAAGTCCAGTCCGAAGCTGAGCGGGCTCTAAGGCCACGCAGAGAAAGATCTGTTTTCTTTAGAACTGAGACAAATGGGGGAAAAAAACTCAGTCTGAGCCAAAGGTGGAAGGAACTCAGAAAAAAGCAGACAAAACAAAGAATAAACACAGTAAAAAGAAAGGAAGAAAGGCATTTCTGAGAGAGGCTGTTAATACCCTTCACTTAGGCAAAACAGCTGTGATAAATGTATGTGTAATGGAATGTGACTGCAAATGCAGTGATAATAGTACTTACAGTGGAAGTTTAAAATAAGCTTGGGGTTAAATATACCAAATAGCTTTTCAAGACAGCTATGTTCAAGTCACCTGTTTTCCCTAGATGTGTAAGATACAGGGCTGGCGAAAGACACTGGCACAGGTGTAATGAACCCTACACCACAGGTGTTAGTGCATTTCCCGGTGCCATGAATTAAAAGGCAGCGTGTTTGGATCCTGAGTGGTGTGGCAGTTGTGGTAGTCACGTTCCGTCGTGTCCACTTGATGGGTTTCAGAGCGGCCCGGGTGATTCGTGAAATGTACTTCCAGGTCTGGTGGCCATGGGCGTGTGGCCTCGGGGGTCTGCGTCTGGTCGCTGCCCCTTCTCGCCGGCTCTGTGTCCGCTCTGCCTCCTGGCCATCATGGCCGAGCAGCTCTGGTCCACCACACCCTCTGCCACAAGGTCTCCACCTTGCAGCAGCCAACTGGACCCTTGGAACACGAACCGAATAAACCTCTCCTTCTCTGAATTATGGGTGTTGGGTCCTGGGGACAGGAGAGCTGGTACTCTGCCAAGGTCTCTGGCCATGACCTATCTTCTCATTATATCTTAATTGTGTGACAAAAATATAAAAAGATAGGGCCGGAGGGTTAGCTCAGTGGTTCCGGCGCCTGCCTTGCAAGCGCAAGGTCCTGAGTCCGATCCCCGGTAACCACATATAACACTGGGCGTGGAGACACGCCCACCAACAATCAACAACACCACATGCCACAATGCCAGATGTGGTGGCTCACGCCTGTCATCCCAGCACTCGGGAGGCAGAGACAGGAGGATTGCTGAGTTCGAGGCTTGCCTGGGCTACATAGTGAGCTCAGGGCCAGCCTGAACTACAAAGCGAGACCCTGTCTCAAAAAGCAAAATAAATAAATAAATAAAAAGATATGGAATAATGTCTCCTAGTTTTTAAGTCTCGATTATGCTTTAGAATGGCAATAGAGATATAATATCTGTGGTGGAGAGAGAATAACACAAGCAGGTGTGAGTTTGAGAGCTGGCTTTGCTTGTCAGTAACTCTACAGGTGGCCTGAACGCTCACTGTCTCTCAAGTCTTGGCTTCTTCTTAGAGTTAGATTTGTTTTAAGTGCAAATCTTTGAAAGCAATAGAACTGCTTAACAAAATTTGGAATAACTTATCCTTTCTCCCAGTTCTACCGGGCAGTTCTCCCTCAGACATCTCTGAATGTACAAAGGAATCTGTGAGAAACTGGACACTGGCCAAAGCATCACAAGGGTGAAGACCCAGAACAGGTCCCATTGTTCTCAACAGGGACTTAAATTCTGCCACACCCCAAATTCTACACACACGCACACACGCACACTCACTGGATCTAGATGTAATCACTGTAAGAAACCCAAAGAACATCATCATGGACAAATAAAACCTCACTGCTTCACAGCCTATGCAGCAGGGACCCACGTGGTTAACAAGGGGCGTGTGTGTGTCTGCGTGAACATGAACTGTCTCTAGAGTTCTTGGATTAGAACTGCATTCTACTGTTATTAGAACTCTAGAAATTTACCTACATAAAACATATCATTATGCCTCAAGAGAAAAGTACCATGTCATTGAAAATGTTATCACAGAATCAACAGGTCCATATGAATTATGGAGATTGTATTCATCAACACAGTATTACTGAACTATGTTAATAACACACAATTCACCCAAAGGATACTATCAAACTATACAAAGTATAAATGTATTTAAAGAGCATTAAGAAAATCTCAAAGCAGTTACTTGGAACTGGAACAGAACTGCTAGCCTGGCCCGAAAAATTCCAGGTTACACACGAGTGCGATGTGTAAAAGAACGCAGGCCTGTCCCAACGACCATGCACACTCCGCGCACACACACAGCCCAGCAGGGCCTGGGACGCGCCTCGCCCACCAGCAGGGCTCCGCCTGTGCCCTGTGGTGCTTCCAAAGCACTTTCCCCGGCACGATCTCACCTGAGCCGGTCCCCTCACAGCACCAGAGGAATAGAAGCGGCAGGCTGACCACGCCCTGCCACTGCGGAAGGCCCCACGGACTGTAAGTAAGGGGCCCGCTCACTGCCGGAGGTGAGAGCTGCGCTCAACTCCCTTCTGTCGGCTGAGACAAAGTCCTTCAGAGGAGGACATCACCACACTCAACTCAGAAATGAGCAGCCGAACGAGCGTGTCCGCCAGGCTCCTTGCTGTGGGCAAATGCTGCCTCTGGAAGAAACGTTCCCGAGAATCCAGCCCCGGAGATTAAAGCAGAACTTCCCAGCCAGGGTCCCTGTGCTGCTTCACCACACTCCGCTCCTCTTGGCGAGGAAAAACCACACATGGCAGGCCACAGAACAGGCCACGCGTTGGTGAGACTGTGCACACCAAGTGTAGCCAGGTAAGCAGAACACACGTGGAAACATGGCAGCTGAGTGGGAAAGGGCCTCATTCTTCCAAATGCACAGAAAAGTAACAAACCTGTTCAGAAGTCCCGAGACCCGAGCTTCAGGGTGGCTTAACCCCTGTGCCCAAATGGCTTTGCAGATGGACATGAGGGCAGCAGGACTTTAACTCAGCAGTCCCTCAGCTAGGTGGACGGAAGCGCCTGCCAACGAGCAGGCTGACATGCTCGCCTCTCTCCAGCGTGGCGACTGGCTGAGCTGGGCCCGGGTCCCGCTCCCCTGGGCAGGCACGCTGGAAGCCCGCTGTCCAGGTCACCAGGGCCTTGGCTGCAGCGGGCCTTGCATCTGATCCCGGGATCCCCGACCTGTCGAGAGCTCTGAGCAGAGAATGGAACAGCTGCGCTGAGCGCCCAGAGAAGCTGCCAGCTACACTGCACTGCGAGCGTCCTTGTAGGCAGCACTAGAGGGAAGTGCAGCCAGCTTTTGTATCCAGGAATATTTTCCCTCATAAAGTGATATTAAAAATATTTTTACTAGCCAGGCGTGGTGGCTCACGCCTGTAATCCCAGCACTCGGGAGGCAGAGACAGGAGGATTGCTGAGTTCAAAGCTTGCCTGGGCTACATAGTGAGCTCAAAGCCAGTTTGAACTACAAAGCAAGACCCTGTCTTAAAAAAAAATAATAAACAAAAAAAATATTTTTACTCATTTCACTATATTCATCAGTTTCCTCCCAATACCTCTGTGGAGGAAGATATTATTAAACCCATCACAGAGAAAACTGAGGCTCAAAAATATTAAAGTAGTGCCGGGTGTGGTGGCTCATACCTGTAATCCCAGCACTCGGGAGGCAGAGACAGGAGGATTGCTGAGTTCGAGGTTTGCCGGAGCTACACAGTGAGCTCAGGGCCAGCCTGAACTACAAAGCAAGACCCTGTCTCAAAAAAAAATAATTAATAAAATAAAGTAGTGTCCAAATCACATGATCAGGGCTCAGCCCCAGACAGCGAGACTCTAGGAGGGAAGGCTTTCCCACTACCCCCCATGAGCCCCGGGCAAGGCCAAGTTCAACCAGTGCTTATGGGGTCACCAGAGGCTACTGAGACAACACGAAAAACCACCTCTGACTTGAGTATGTCCCGGGGAGCTTTAAAAGGTTACAGTTCAGCACTCAGAGTGTTCGTGACATAGTTCACCGAGTTTGGAGGTGTCATCCATCCACATATCGTATCATGAGAACTTGGAAAAGTAAAGCAACAGATTGGTCTGTGCTGTCATGTAATAGCTGAACTATTTAAAAATAATGTAATTATGACCTGCCAGCACAGTCTATATCTTTAATCAAAGAAACAGACACTGATAGGAACTAAAAGGGGTGGTCTGACATAGAGATATATGATTTTCCCTTCAGAGACAAATTAAATTTTCTTACTTTTCTTTGAGTTCATGAACTTTCTACCATGAAACTCTCCTCCAGTAAGAACTCTTATAATCTTCACTGAATAACTTATATACATTTTACACATTGTAAAGAAATACTATGTAGAAAAAAGTCCTGCTGCTGTTCTCGATAAGCATGGGCTGCACTAGGTCGGAAGCCGTTTCCCAGGAAGATCATGACCACCAACCCTCATCCCGAGAGACACCGGCCCCCGGAAACAAGCTCCCGGCCCTGGAGCTCTCACGTAAGCTGCGCTGCTTCCGTAACAAGAACTTACTGTCTGACTCTTAAATTCACATTACAAGTAGGTAGTTTCAATGTGTAATAAACACTGCCTTTGGCAATGAAACAGACCAAATTTAGCCTTTAATATTATTATTAAATAATAAAGTGATGGCTAACATGCCTGGGACGTCTCTGGCTCTGGCTTGGGGAAGCATAACTTAACCTGCGGTCAGTGTTCAAAGAGCCTCAAGGTCCTCCGTGCCTGGAGGCGCACGGTGGGTGGACTCGGGGCTTGTGCTGTGTCCACGCCTTTACACTTTCTAACTCTCAGGCCAGACAGTGTCCAGGCGCCAGGCCTGCTCGGCGAAGAGGTGTCAGGGCCGCCAGCAGGACACTCGGGCCGGGGTGCCGCAGACTGGACAGCTTTACAGCCGCCTGCATGGCATGCTCCTCCCAGGGCAGCCGGGCTCGCGCCGGGAGCGCAGTGGCTCCGCAGGCCACCCCGAGCTGCCAGGGACACCACGGGCCGCAGCCTTGCGCCTCCAAACCTCAGAGCAGCAGCTCAGCAGGAAGCAGTGCCAGGGAGGTCAATCAGACCACGAAATTTCTCCTCCCGCTTGCTGCAAGACTACTGAGTGCAAGGGAATTTTAAGATTGTCTCTGCTGAGCCCAAAACAGATCGATGCATGTAAAGCACATAAAGTTGTCTGATTTAGATGGTAACATGTTTCGTTTTAATATTGCACTTCGCTTATGTAAACTTTCCCACGGGCGTTGAGCGTATGACGCCAGCCAGCTCCCTGCTGCTCTGTGAGGTCCAAGAAGGGGCAAAGCACGCTCACCCCAGCAGCTCCCCGAGTGAGTCTCCTGCCGAGCCCCGCAGGCCTTAGGGACCCACTCGGGAGCCCGACTCAAGGGCCCATGTGGGACACAGCTGCTGACACCTGCCCGGAGGGGCGCTTTGCGCAGCTCTGCAGGAGAAAAACACGCATAACGGCTCTCTTCCTGCTTGAACCGGATCTGAAAATTAACTGCTAGTGCAAGGGGAGTACAGTTTCCATAATGTTTTTATTCCTTCCTTACATTATCACGATGAAGACCGCTGCTGGATCCTGTTTGTCTCTCCCTGTATCTAGCAGATGGACTGCAGCTCATTTACCATTCATGTGAGAGTCTCGTTGGCTTCAAAAGGTATTTAAATCTTACCTTTCAGTTAAAATGGTGAATACTCTTATTTAGCAACCATGTAAGAAGCAGCTACTAGACCCCTTGTGAACAGTTTTCTTACAGTTTAAACATGTGATGCTGGAATAGAAATTAAAATGGAGAGAAAAGCCGGGCGTGGCAGCTCACGCCTGTCATCCCAGCACTCGGGAGGCAGAGACAGGAGGATTGCTGAGTTCAAGGCTTGCCTGGGCTACACAGTGAGCTCAGGACCAGCCTCAACTACAAAGCGAGACCCTGTCTCAAAAAAAAAAAAAAAAAAAAAGATGGAGAGAAAAAAGAGCCCCAAGGCTGCCTTTCTAAACTTTGTTCTACTTTTTTTTTTTTTGCCCCCAAAGGCAGATGGGCCAAGCAGTTCATTTTCTTGACCCTCAACAACTCAGTGTTATCTCCTCTGTGGGGATGTGAAGGGGAGTTGTAGCGTTTTAAAAGTAGAAAATGTTCCTTTGGTCTGCGTACCGAGGCTGCACCTCACCCACCGTTCTCGGGTTCACCCCGAGAGAGTCCTCAGACCCGATCTCAAAGCAGCGCGGACAGAAGGTAAAGAGCGGGCGACGCACACAGTCCAGCTGGCACTATGAAGCAGGTTCCCAGGCGTTGCCAGAATGTGTCTGGCAGTCCGGGTGGGGTGAGTCCACGGTAATGTCCAGATCATCTTCCAGACGGGGCGAGGCCACCCCATGTTTCTAAATTGCCTTGTAGGTCGATCATTTCTGACACATAAACATTATATATTTTTCATAATCAAAACAAATGGTTCATGCTCACATTTCTATAATACAAAGTATATAAGGTATTGAAAAATATACAAAAATATTCTGCCTTATTTTTGTACACTAAAACAAAAAAGGTCCAAAGGAAGTATAATTCAATAAAATATTCCAATATTCATATTTTGGCACTGAAAGCATTCTAAGACAGTCTACTGAAGACACAAAACTAATAACTGTAGCAGCAAATATTGGAACCATGTGAAGTAGTACACTCCCTAGCGTAAAATCCTAATTAGTTTAAAGCTTACTTACATAGCTGAGTGATTTCCCAGCCTTCAGAGGTCACTAGAATTTTCTTAATTATAAATACTATGATCTGAAATAATCCTTTTATGGGTTAAAAAAGGACATTTTATTCTCTTAACTCAAATACTTATTTATTACAGAAAATGTTGAGTAAATTATAAAGCACATTCTCTACTTTTTCACTATCACCGAGAAAAGATACTTCTGGTTGGTCAGCGACAAGGATCAAATACTTTGGTTTTCATTACATTTTTCTGATTGTTGTTTTTCATTTATGTTTTATGACCAAGTATCACAAAGTAAACTATTTAGATTTTTCTACTGGTCCCATAAATGACCCTTCTCTTTTTAAGCAGAAACCAATAGGAAATACAGCCCTGATCTGTGCTGTGCAGTAAACCCAATGCTGACGGAGCCATCATTGTTACAGTTCAAGAACACGCAACACAGACCTTCCGTCCAGGCACGCCGGGGGCCGCACTCCAAGCTGTGCATTTGAAATGAACTCTGCGAGAGTTAAAGCTGCTGCTGAAGCTTAGTTTCCGAGTGAGCGTCTCCCCAAATTTCTCTCTTCCTAGGCTGGAAGATGTTATTGTACTGTATTCTCAAAATACTTAACTTACACCAGGAGCTGTGATTCATACAATTCTGTATCTATTTTTCTATAAATAGAAGTGTACATTTCCAAAATCTTCTGAGGTAGTGGCTAAAGAATCTCGAACTACAAAACAACATAGACTATTTAAAATCTTAGGCTTCCTCTTAACTACACAAACAAAGCACATTTTTGTACACTGTGCTACCTTACTGTGTATGTGACACAATAAATTCAATAAGTACAAGAGTTTAACACATCAAGATGCCATCACAAAGCTTTCACTGGAAAAAGAAGACCTACGATTTAAATATAAGCCTAGAAACTAAATTCAGTTTTTAAGTCTTCAAAATAACTAATGCACACGCGCGCGCGTGCGCGCGCGCACACACACACACACACACACACACACACTGAGGCCAGAAGAAATACACTACCTTTCTGTTGAAAGAGACGACCTCTCTGCTCAGTCAGTCTGGTTTGTAGCACTGGAGCAGCTGACAGCCTCACTGGCTGTGGAGGAGCTGGGGCAGAGGAGGCAGGGCCAGCAGAGGCTGGCCGGGGTGACGCAGCCCCCCAGGGACATGCCGCTGCCCACTCCCCCCACGGAGGGCGGGCCAGGGCTCCACGGCGGTGACAGCTGGCGTGCAGAGGGCGCGATCCGAGCGAGGTCAGCGGCCAGGATATGAAGGTGACATGTAATTTCTAGCCTTCCTCTTCTCCGGGGAAACTGCGCCCAGCCAGCACTGTTTTCAGTTATAATGTCCTTTGATCTTTAGGATTTAGGGTTACTTAGTAGATTAAAGCCATGTTAGCTGATAGTATTTGCTTGCTTGGCCTAACTTAAGTGCTGCAGATTCAGTGTTCTGAACATGGTGCTATTACATTAAATGGACCATTCTATACTCTTTCATTACCAGCTCTTGAAACCCTGGTTCGGGGACAAAAACTTACTGTCCTGTAAGAGGCAGCATCTCCTTTACTAAAGAGGAAAAATTACTCAACACCCTTGTAAGTATATTACTTCAATTTTCCTAAAACAGAAACAGCAGTTTGCTGTGGACTTAAGGCAATTTTTTTTAAAGAGACGGTCCTAATAATGCTAGTATTTAAAATTCTATAACTACAACTTTAAAGACATTGTAAATAACTACAAATGCTTTAAATTTACAAATGACATTCCTTAGCAAATAAGTGGTAACTTATCAAAGCCATGAAATCTAATCTAAAAATAAAAATGTGCAAACAATCCCTCTAGTAGAAGACACTGATCAATAATATGAAGACTGCACTTTAAGAAATTTTATGAGCACAAAGAAAATAATTTTTACTCAGCAGTGCAGTACCTGCCTGGCAAGCACAAGGCCCTGGTACTGCAAAAAAAAAAAAAAAAAAAAAAAAAAAAAAAAAAAAAAAAAAAAAAAAAAAAAAAAAAAAAAAAAAAAAAAAAAAAAAAAAAAAAAAAAAAAAAAAAAAAAAAAAAAAAAATCAAAGGACTCAGCAAGAAAGTGAATAAAACAAAGTGAGAGAATATTTTCAAATCACACATAAGTGTGTGGTATCCAGTATATGTTAGAAAAGATTCCTCCACCATAACAGTTTAAAAGAGGCAACATTTTTGAAGTTGTCCAAACAAGATAGGAAACGGCCAACATGCCCACGAGAAGATGCTCACCTTAGTGTTTGAAGGAGACACAGATAAAACTGCAATGCGATGCTACTTCACACCCCCAGGAGACCGTGAAGAGAGAAAACAGAAAGCAGCCATGACCACGAGTATCATCCCAAGGGCTGGAGGCCGGGCCCGGGCGGCCGCAGGCACTGGGGCCACTTCAAGGAGGTGCTCGGGACGCCCAGCACACGACTGCTCCATGACGCAGCGATCGCTCCCAGGCGCCGTGGGTCCCGGGGCGTGGGTCTGTCTGCCTGGGAGCTGTCAGCCAGCCCTGCGACGTCATGCAGGGCACAGCGCAAGCTGCCGCCCCCTGCCCGCTGCACTCGGAGGCAGGCGCGGCACACACCCTCCTCTGCTCTCACACCGTCTCGCCCACCTCGTGCCACGTTTGCCCACCGTCTGGGTTTCCCTGTCTTCCCACTGTTGAAAGTGTCTCAAGGGTAGTGCTAGGCTGTGCCTTTCATAGAAAGTGTGTGCGCTAAGTGAAATTTCTACCGGCCTAAGTCACAGTGCAGTACATGTCAGTCAGTTCAGTGTTAATCAGTCAACAATAAACATTCCACGGATGTCTTTAAAAATGCTAATAAAAACGTCATGTATGATCAATTAGAAAATGTTGTGATGAGAACAAACCCTGTGTTTCTTCTAGAAGCAATGATCCCATATTCCTTAGTTCAGCATCTGCGGCAGCTGTGTGGACGTAGCCACTAATGAGACCTCCTTCTATCTGCCCAAGAGAATGAAAGGCTTGCATGCTTATGAAAATGTGTACCTCAGTGTTCATAGCAACTGTACTCACATCAGCCAAAAGCAGAAACAAGCTACATGTCGGTCAACTGACCAATGGACAAACAGCACATGTGTACCTATCCAATGCGGTGCTATTTGCCACTAAGGTACCCACGTGGGGACGCGCTGCAGCAGAGAGAAACCTGAGAGCACACGCTAAGTAAAAGCCAGAACCGAAAGGCTATATATCCTATGACTTTCTTTATACAAAATGTCCAGACCAGGCAAATCCATAGAGGTAAGAGGCAGATTATGGGTCACCAGGAGAGGGTGGGGTGTGACTGCTAACAGGCACAGATTTCTTCCCGGAGATGGGAATATTCTGGAGTTAGCAGGGACAGTGGCCTAGCACTGTGGTATGTAGCGTATATACAATAAAAAAAAGTGAGAATGCGTTAAGTTCCGGTTGTAGCTCAGTGGTCCTCTGCTTGGGCAGAGAAGCCGAGGACCAGGCTCCCCACCCTCCGCTCTGGGGCTTAAGGCCTGGGGCGGCGCTGGGAACCCCTCCTCCACCAGGTCCCAGGCTGTTTCCTCGCTCTGGGACCCACATGCTGAAAGCGCCTCCTTGAAGACGGTGTCCGGCTCCTGCGGGGTAGGGAAGGCGCCTCTCATCTGTGTTTCTTCCAACTTCAGCTGACACAGAGCCAGCCAGTTGGGGGCAAGAGGCATGAAGGGAAAAGGATAAGTTTTTACTTGAAATATATTAAAAAAGTCAGTCTCTGAAATCTTCAATATGCTGATTTCATGCCACCCAAGACACACGACAAATACTATAACATCTAAAAACTCTCCAAGACAGAGAGGAGTCTATGAAGTACAGTGACAGCGAGGGAGCCCTCAGCCTCCTGGGCCTCCGCACGTGTGATGGCTCAGCGTGTCGGAGACGCTCCCCATTCCTGGAGCTTGTCCTTGAAGAAGTGCAAACAAAGGTCCTAGAGCTGCACTTTCCATAAATTACTTCAAGAGACTCCTTAAATCAATGCAACCAAAGACCTGAATCTTTACTTACAAACTTATTTATTTACATTTTTCGGCAGTTACTGATTCGTCCATCTAATCATTTTATTTAAAATGGGAGGTCCACGTGAAAACAGACAACTCACAGGACCCTTCTGGTATTCTCACACGGTGCATATTACTGCTTCATAAAAAGTAATCATGATTGTTTTCAATCATTTCAGTATGTTTCTCAGTGTATCATTCAGATGCAAAGGATAGTGCCAGTGACCTTACAAAGTTCAACAGTTCTCTGAAAACAGAGCTTCAGAGACAAGGTACAGTCCAGGCTCTGTCGCCATGATGAGAGGCAGGGCCGGGGCGGGGCTGGCGGGAGAACCACACTCCGTACCTCACAAAAAGGGAAGATCGTGGCTGCCGATGACAGACTTGTTCCCAGCTCAGCCCAGGCCAAAATGCAATTCCAGATTTTGTTACCTACTAACAAAGTCTTTTGTATTTATCTTTTTTCTTAGTGGTGGATGTCAAAATTCTGAGTGAGTAAACAGTAGTCTAAGGCAGAAAGGAGACTAACGCTCTGGCAAGATGACTTTTCTTTCAAGATGCAGAGTTAGGTTGACAGTCTAGTAATTTGGGAGCGCAGGCTCCCAGACGCAGGCCAGCTGCACAGACCACACTCTGCCTGGCATCATGCTCTCTGAGGCACAGGTGGTCCTGGGCACAGGATGCTGCTTGACACACCCGGCGCGGCTGGAGTCCAGTCTCCGCCCCGCCCCGCTGGCGACCCTGGAACTGGGCCTGCAGCCAGAGGCCACCCTCCCCTCTGTACCAAACCCAGACCCCGGGACAGGTGATGACACGGGCGCCCACAGGTTTGAAGAGTTTGAGCATCAAAGTAGAGGAAATAGATTCCAGCTTTACAACTCAAACTTCAATTATGAAAGAAAAGAAAACACATTCAAAGCTGAGTTACCAGGTTCAGAGCAAAGAAAACAGGGGGCAAAAGCAAAAATGACACTGGGCTGCCGAACCTCTTCCATGCGGCGGTCTGCACATGCCTTCCGTCTGCCCGGTGGCACTTCCCAGACCGTGGCGTCTTTCTTGCCCCACTCCTGCGTCCACGTGGAAGAACAGTTAGCGCGGACTGAGCTGTTCCGGTCTTGCCCCCGGTCCGCTGCTCTGTACTCCTCCATGGCCTCTGGCCTAGAACCTTCCTCCGCACGCTGTCCCCTCCCATGTACCTGGCCTTCGGGGCCAGGCCCCGGAGCGTGCCGTGACCCCGCCTCACGTCCCCAGCTCGGGGCAGCAGGCAGAAACCTGGGCCTTGGGAGCAGCTGGGGCTGCTG
Source organism: Thryonomys swinderianus (assembly GCA_004025085.1). Lineage (NCBI taxonomy): Eukaryota > Metazoa > Chordata > Mammalia > Rodentia > Thryonomyidae > Thryonomys > Thryonomys swinderianus. The sequence goes on from PVIC010017569.1 coordinate 12,144, forward strand.
CGGCCCATCCCCCAGCCAGGTTCCCAGGGAGGACCCTTCCCAGCAGGCAATCTGGTTATTAGGGGAAGGAGGGGACGGTGTGATCGCTGAGCCCCCCGACACTGCCGGCTCCATGCCTACTTTCTCTGAAACCTGCCCGCTCACCGTCTGACACTCCTTGCTGAATTAACTCCTTTACACACCTCTTTGCTACCAGAAAAGGTAGCCGCGTGCCACCTGCTGCCATTTTCCACTGGCTCATGACAGCGCTGGAGGTCAGAAGCTCCGCGTTCCAGCCAGAGTCAGGCACCCAGCAGCGCCCGCGGCCAGCGCCTGGCAGCCTCACCTCGGCCCTGGCCCACTCTCTCCCCACTCGCCCCTCACTCCTCCCTCCATCTCGCGCTTCACTTGCACACAGAACCAGCTCGTTTTCTCCAGCGCAGACAGACAGCTCCTCCGGGCCCTCCCATCCTGCGACTCATCCCTTCCGGTCCTCGCGTGCTTAGGCCGGCCTCGGCCTCGGCCTCTCCGGTCCTTCCCCGATCTTACCCGCTGGGCCACACGGCTTTCTCCAGACATGAGACCCAGATGTCCATTCGCAGCCGGCACTTGCCTCGGGTTTTCATTTCCCACGTCTCGTCCGTGCTTACTCTCCAGCGTCCGCTCACTCTGTGCCCGTTAATTTCGTGCCGCCGTCCCGGTGGATCCTGGGCCTCGGGCCTGGCCCCGTGTCCGGCGGTTCTGCCGGGATCCTCAGCTCAGCGGCTACTCCGAGCGACCCCTGCAGGTCCGCGGGGCGCGTCGGCCATCAGTCCTCTAACCTACCACGCGCTCAGCACTCTCTCTGGGTCACGCGAGCCCAGGGTTCCTCCTGAAACGGCTCTTTACTGGCCATGGACCCGCGCTGGCCGTGGCCGTCTCGCACCGCACCGCTTGGCTCGGTTTCCCTGAGCCGCGGAAGCTGCCTGCTGATGAGCCCGTCTGCGGCTTCCTGCTTCCAGGCTGAGCTGCGGCAGCTCCCGGCTCTCAGGGGCAGAGCTGACCGAGCGGCCCGCGGTACAGAGACCAGGAGGGCCGTCCACACCCGCTGCACCAAGGCTTAACCCGCTGGGTGGGCGTGAGGGCTCGCGCCCTCCCACCAGCCGCGCCCACCGCGACCTGCGCCTCCTGCAGCGTCCCCGGCCGGCCTGCTCGCCGCCCGCTCAGCCCCGCAGCACGCAGCACGCCCCCTCCTGGTTCTCGCCAGGCCAGCTGAGCAGCCCCTTCCCTCCTGCGTGCGTTTGCTTGTTTGTTAGCAGCGTTCCCACCGGAGACAGGGAGAACGAGAAGGGCTCCTGGCGCCTCGGCCCGTGGGTCTCCCAGGCACAGCTGCTGCGGTCTTTCCACTTCCGGGAAGGGGCCGGAAGCACATTTACCACGTTCTAAGGGAAGCATTTATATCTGGCATCAATGTTTACTGACGTTTTATAATTTGTCAGTACTGATGTGTATCTTTTATTAGACAGACTAAATGTCACACTAAAATTCAGTATACAAAACCCTGAACTCCTGCTGACTTGTGTAGGTTCAAGGGACCATTTCCAATACGGTTATGGGAAAGAAAACACAGCAAGATTCAATATATGACCATTACATAGCGAATATGATTTCTGTGATAAAGTGTCTGCAAAATAAATGAATTTGGGAAATCTTAGTTTTTACTCCTTACATCTTTGACTTAAAACTGGGAAACCATATGCATTTCAGCAGTAATAGAAGTACTTTTTATCCATTTGTGTGGGAGCAGACCCTGCTAGAGAAGACTCTTCAGGCCTGGAGATCTGCACTGGGTGCTGCACCAACAAGCAGCTGCGAGATCTGCACTCTACCAAACAGCGCTGCCCAGCTCCCGAGATGCTCTGCGACCTCTGGATCGCTGCACTGGGTGCCTGATTGAGAAAGTCTTAAACCTCTGGCCCAGGCTGCTGACCACTGTTCTTTTATCATGACACATGCTGCTCTGCCCTCCTGGGACATTTTAGGTTCAGAAGAATAAGTTTATTCTTCTGGGACTTTTACTTTAAGGAAATAGTACAGGGAAGTATAGGTCATTGTTTAGGTATGAGGAAGTGATACCTTAAACATAAAGGGGTTAACCTAAAGCAGGATAATACATGCTTATCGTTAAAATCTTACTTCTTTGATGATAAGATGATCTGATACATATGCACTCTTGTGAAACATTCTGAGACCACTGGTGATGTCTTCGCTGACCTTCAAATCTGTATAAGTATAGAGTTCTCAATAAACGGGGTACCTGCGCAGTAGCGACTGAGAGGTCTTCCCGAGCCCATTCTCCTGTCTTCTTTTCTTTTCTGAATCTGTGCCCCTTGACTTCATGACCCCACTGTTTGGTCCGGCTGGCTCCGGCACATTTGTTTCATTCAGAAACAAATCTACTTAATACCAATCTATAAGCTAACAAAACTTTATGAGAGCAGAAATGGGCACATGTAAAATGGAAAGCAAGGAGATCAGTAAATTCAGAGATAGTCCATTTTTCTGAAAAGAAAAAAATCTTAAATGCTAAATAAATCCCAGCCCTCCTTAATCTAGGCAAATGTTCAACATTAAAAAAGACTTCTGACATGTGAAAACTAATTCAAGCAGATCAGTGTACTGTGTTTTAGGCTGTCTTTCTTGATGAGAACCTTTCCCCAATACAAGCACAGAGGTACAATCTGCAGGAGAGTGCTTGGAAAGTCTCAGTCAAAAACAAGCTGAATCATCTCAGCCATAACAAAAAATGAAAAGATTGTGTATAGATCATCTAAAAATATAATCTTGTGATTCGTAAGGGGTTAAGACCAAAGTATAATGTATTCATAGCTTCTGGAGAGTATCCAAGATATTTTTTATACTATAGGGTTTTATACTATAGTATAGTATAGTATAGTATAAATTATACTATATTCTATAGTATAATATAGTATAAACTATAGTATAAAACCCTGAACTATAGGGTTTTATACTATAGGGTTTCAAAATGAGAAATAGGACAATAGAAGCTCTTGGCAGGAGATCTGCTGCTGAGATGATTGACTTGAATCTAATTACAACATTCTCCTAATGCTTTCACTTGTATTTTGTTACCAGACTCGCAACTGAGTCTAAATGGACATGCTATGCGTATCTCACGGGAAGTTATTCCTAGCAAACTGGCATCTCTGCGAACCTCTGCACATCCATGGACAGTTACACTGACCGTCCTCATGACACACCTGCCAGCTGACCTTCCAGAGTTCACCACACCACCTCGCTCTGTCAGGTTCCCGTGGCCCGGGGCTTAGATGGAATAGCATTCAGACACATCAAAGTCCATGATTGAAGTTAACTTGTGTAGAAAAAAACAATAAAATTCAACTTTCCTTTTGTTTACTTAATGATTTATACTTTTTGTAATTTGTGGCAGTATTATTTTTGGCAAAGAAAAAACCTTAAGCTACCCAAACGTCAAGGTAGAAGAAGTAAGTATGTAGGGGGAGTTGTTTTACATGTTGAAAACATATGCATTAGTTTTTTAGAAGTTCAAACAGTTCAAAATTGTGAAAGTCACACCTATTCTGGCTTCAAAACCTTGTTTGTTAGGAATAAAATTATGTGAGATGGTTGTAAAAAGAAATAAGGTAGTAAGAAATGGGAAAGGAGTGCAGGGCTTTTTTAAAATCAGGGTCTCACTTTGTATCCATGCTGGCCTTGAACTCACTATGTAGCCGAGGCTGGCCTGGAATTCAAGCAATCCTCCTGCCTCAACCTCCCAGTGTGGGGATTGTAGGTGTGCACCACCACACCCAGCTAAAGGTAAGAATTTTATTAGCATCAGAATTTGCGATTATGACAAATACACTAGGGTATTAAGCCTCTTAAAAACTATTTGAAATATCCCAATATTGCAGTGTTTTTCTGATCATAACATAGTCCTGCCTGAAAAAACAGCTTTATATAAAGGATACAAAAGAAACTAGTATTAAGTCTTAGATGGTAAAAGTATATTTTAGTTTATTTAAGGGCAACACATTTTGATTTCCATTTCTCTAATGACCAAAGATGCTGAAATTTTTCATATACTTATAGGCCACATGCACTTCTTCATTTGAGAAATACCTGTTTATTTCAACTGGCTATTTATTATGTGTGTCTTGTATTTTTGGGGAGTCTAATTCTTTTGAGTTCTTATATATTCTAGAACTAGCCCTAAGAAGGAGTTGGTGAAAACTTCTCCCCATGCTCTGGGTTGTCTCCGCCCCGTCGTTATAAGACCCTATTTGGTGATTATAGGTGTCACTTCTCATGCAACCGGGTTCTGTCTGGAAAGTCTGATGGGCCAGGTGTGCTGATCATGCCTATCATCTCCAGTGCTTGGGAGGCTGAGGCAGGAGTACCACTGAGTCTGAACTACACAGTAAAAACAAAGGGACATAAAGGAAGTCCTTGACCATGCCTAGTCTTCATGAGTTTTATCTTCAGCAGGTTAAATGCTTCTCATTTTATATCTAGGTCTTTGATCCATTTTGATTTGATTTGAGCACAGGGTAAGAGATAAAGGTAGAGATTCATTTTCTTCATGTAAATAAACAGTTTTCCTAGCACTATTTGTTACAGAGGACTATCCTTCCTCCAGTTTATGATGTTGGTCAAAGATCAGATGGCAGAATATGCCTAGAGCTGTCTCCCATCCTCAGTCCTGTTCCACTGACCCGCGATTCTGTCTCTGCACCAGCCCCATGCTGTTGTTCTTGCTGTGATTTTGGAGTACAACCTGAAATCTGGGGGTGTGATGGCTCCTGCTTTGCTCTGTTGCCTATGTTAGCTTTTTGTGTTCTGGGTCCCTCTGATACACAGGTAACAAGCATTGATTTTTGGAGGTAAGAGGTCCTTTAAGGGCCGGATTTATGAAGCAATACCAAAGGACAGGGGCATCTTGATACTTTGATTTCAGAGCAGTAACAATGTGAAGCAGGCTTACATATGTCCTGCTACCAAGGAAGCACCTTCCCCTTGGTGGCACACAGACACCCAGCACCTCCACCCATGGCAGCTGCTCCGGGCAGGGAGGGCGTGGGGCAGGGTCTGCCAGAGGTGAGCTGCACAGGGTGGGGCCTGGAGCTGAGCCGGGGCGGGGCAGCCAGGGAGACCCCTTCCAACCACTGGGCCCTGGCCTCCTCCTACAACGCCCACATCTTAACAGCTCTGACCCACCAGGAACATAGTCCCCACAATCACATGGGCTCCCAAAAGCCCAGGCTCTGGGTACAGGAGCATTTGAGGGGCATCTAGAAATAAACCAAGCCAGCGAGCCATGGCATCTGTAGTCCGTTATGTTGTTAGCAAGGTGACCTTCACCTTAGAAACAGGAAAACAAAACCCACACAAAAAAGGTTGTTTTCCACAAAGCTGTTAGTAATATTCATGACTGACACCTTGCAGAGGTCTGGAACTGATGGAGTCTTTTTTTTTTTTTTTTGAGACAGGGGCTCGCTTTGTAGTTCAGGCTGGCCCTGCACTCACTATGTAGCCCCCAGGCAAGCCGCCGCGAACTCAGCAATCCTCCTGCCTCTGCCTCCCAAGTGCTGGGATGACAGGCGTGAGCCACCACGCCCGGTGCTGTGGTATGTGGTATTGATGGCTGGTGGCGTGAGTCACCACACCCAGCATTCTATGTGGTTACCGGGATCGAACTCAGGACCTTGTGCTTGCGAGGCAGGTGCTGGAACCACTGAACTAAACCTCCAGCCCGATGGAGTCTTACAATATGAAAGAATGAGAGGCACCAGGTCCTGCGCCTGCACCATTGCGTCCGAGAGCAAAGCCCCACAGCCGCTGCAGAGAAACGCAGCCCAAGTAAGTCATGTATAGACCACACTGGTCACAGGAGAAAACAACTTCCAGTTCCAGCTTCAAAGCATAAAATGACTATCCCTCTGGTGTCATATATTTTTAAAGTAACTAAATTTTTATGCGGTAATACACATTTATTTCTGGATCCTGGTAATAGTTTTGAAAAGTTCAACTGAAAATGTACACAACTCTCCCTAAAAGAGCTTTTATTTTTCAAAAGTCCCTTTTAAAAACTCAAATCTTGGCAGAGCGTCCTGGCACATGCCTGTAATCCCAGCAGCAGGAAGGCAGAAGCAGGAGGATCACCATGAGTTCGAGGCCAGCCTGAACTACATAGTGCATTCAGAGCCAGCCTGCATTACACAGTAAGACCTTGTCTCAAAAAACAAAACACCTACATCAACTCTTGGTCCTTATAATCAAGAGTTACTTCAACTACAGGAACAGGAATTTTAAACCACTTGAAGAGTTTCCAAGCTTTACACAAGCTTGAGTAAGAAAAACACACAAGTGTGGGGGTGACATAAGCTGGCTCTGCCCCTTTCAGTCTAGACTGTATTCACGGGGAAAAGGTATTTTCACTGCCAAGTACACATTCAGGGTAAAGCACGTTATTACCACTTGAATCTAAAGTGTATCAAACAAGAAGTATGAATCAAATGTGTATAGAAACAAGGAGTATCTGAATCTCAAATTTGATAAAAGTTATTCCAAATATAAAAGCTAATTAGAGCTCCCTTATCTGATCCCATTTGCAGTGGGGGTGAGTGAATCTGGACGCTGCGCACGTCGGGCATGGGGTGCCCAAGCCGCTCCCGGCCACCACTGCTCCACTGCGCGACCCAGTGTCCAGAGCCAGCGCCGTCCGAGACGACTGGGTGCTAAAGAGCAGGAGAAGAGAGAGCGCTCGAGGAGGAAGACACGAACAGGGGACAGTGAGGGGCCCGTGAAGGGGACGGCTTACTGTTAAGCACATCCAGCAATAATTACAAAGCGAATACACTCTCATAACTTAGGCTTTACGAGTCAACTTCTCTTCAAATAAACTCTAACTTAAAAGTCCCTAAGCTAGACCACAGCATCTCTTCTGCACAGTGATAAGTATCAGCTACTTATTGTTATGAACTAAAATCTGTCATTTATTTGCTTCATTCTTTAATATTCTATAAAATAATTCAGCCCTCATGTTACGTTTCATCTCATTTCACAGGGCAAGCGATTGGGGGACACAGAGGAAGGGGGTGCCAGGAGCTTGCGGGCACGCGTCCCACAGGCTGGGTGAGTCCTGCACCCCTGCGCCCGCCCAGGGCTCCCGGAGCAGCCGGCTCAGGGCCCGGGGGGACCGCAAAGACCCAGTGAGCGCACGATGGCCAGCGGGGCTGAGGAGCACCCGTACCTGGCTTTGGCTTCCTCTCTGACACACCCTGCACATAAGGCTAAAGGAAACACCGACTAACCCATGAGACAGTCCTGCATAACTAAGTTCTTACAAAAGAGCCCAACACAGGAGGAAACTAAGGCACAGAGAAGCAGAGGAAGAGAAGATAATGAGGAAGAAGCACTGGAAGCGGGAAGGAGCACCGGACAGGTGGCAGCGAGCAGCGGCACAGGTGACAGGGAGCCCACTGTGAGGAGCAGGGCAGAAACGGCCAGGGATGCTGGCCACAGCGGGTGACGGGGTGGGGGGATGCACAGCACAGCGCCTGCTTACCCGGCGCCCCGGGGAAACCACCGTGCTCCGCGCGGCGACAGAGCACCTGCAGGACCAGCCTCCCCCACACCGTGTGGCTGCTTCTGCATTTACCTGCTCACTTTATTATCCTTATGTATCCAGTAGTAGTCTGAGGCCCGAACGCAGAGCCTTTGCTTGGAGCCACCTGTCCAGCACTGTTTCCTGCTTTGAGACAGGCTCTCTCTGAGTCACTAAGTCGCCACACTCCTGCTTCAGCTGGAGGTCTGGGACTGAGACATGTCACCATGCCTAAGAGACGTGTGCCTGCATGTGCACACACATGCGTGCGTGCAGTGCTAGGTCTAATGCTGGGTCTCGCACTGACTGATAAACACAAACTCTCCCACTCCACTATGCCCCAGGTTTTGTTTTTTTTTTTGAGACAGGGTCTCCCTTTGTAGTTCAGGCTGGCCCTGAGCTCACTATGTAGCCCAGGCAAGCCTCAAACTCAGCAATCCTCCTGTCTCTGCCTCCCGAGTGCTGGGATTACAGGCACGAGCCACCACGCCCAGCACTGTGGTATGCAGTGTTGATTGTTGGTGGGCGTGAGTCACCACGCCCAGCATTCTATGTGGTTGCCAGGATCGAACTCAGGACCTTGTGCTTGCGAGGCAGGCGCAGGAACCACTGAGCTAAATCTCCGGCCCCAGCCCCAGTTTTCAACATAACTCCAGAGTGTCCATCTTAATCCTGACCATACAGACACTTGATTAAAGCAATTAGAGCTTAGGAAAAAAACCCAGGAACTGCTGGGAACCACCACACTGCCGGGGACAGAGGTCACAGGAGTGCTGGCTGCTGGCACCGCACGGCCAGTCCCTCTGCCACCTCCCTTGTCACACACACAAGCACTCGCACACCAAGGCCCTCCGCAGGCCCCAGGCCTTGTCCTCCATGGTCTTCCAGGCCACCCAAGGCCGTCTGAGGCAGAGATACCTCTGTGTCCTGCCACCGCTGGTCCCAGCAGGCCCTCTGATGCCACAGCAATTTACACGGGTACCTGGTGGCCTTTACTCAGGCCATGGACCAACTGCAGACAGACTGAGAGGGGGTAAAGCAGTGTCGATGGAACACAAGAGGCGAAGCCTTTAAATTCTCTAAAGGAATCATGGAGGGAAGAAAAACACATGTTGAAAAGGTGGCATTTTGAGAGAGAGAGAGAGAGAGAAGGAAGGAAGGAAAGGAGGGAAGAGAAAGGAAGGAAAAAGGAAAGAAGGAGGTCTCCATATCAATCATTCTTAGGCTCCTTTAGAGACCGTTGTTAGTGTAGAGAGATTACACGAATGTGCTCAGGGAGACGCCGTCTCCTGCCCCGTAGATACCACATGGCTGACGGAGGTCAAGAGGCCGCAGGTGCTGCGGACCGGTGGGCACCCTCCCCACACCCACGCCCACGCCCACGCCCGCCGAGCCACCGCAGAAGGGTCCTGGTTCCTGCGGCACGTGGGTGCAGGCGAGGCTGCCCTGTCCACCGCAGCCTGCGGGGCCGGGGCCTCGCTGCTCGCCACGTGCAGACTCTAACTCGGAGGTCACTCTGTCTCCCGACCTCACAGCGAGGCCCTGCGCACGGCCGGACAGGGGCAGCATCTTCGGAGCTCACGGCGCTGTAACTGACGCAAATTAACACTGCGGTGCCAGGCGGGAGCCGAGAGGACGGGCACCGCCGGGTCACTTGCTCGGGCCGCAAAGGGGATCTGCTGCAGCACAGATTCAAACCCAAGCCGTCGGGTCATTCTGTGTATCCAATAAAACCGAGTTCTTCTGTGCACGAAGCTGAAAGCGGGAGCTCACGCCACTGACAAACAGCACCTCTCTCTGAAAGTCAGCCCGCACACTGCGCGGCGTCATCCCCGCAGCTGGAGACGGTGTTGTCTGGAGCCCGCGGCTGCCGCAGGTCCTGCTCCAGCGCAGGGTGCTCAGCGCGGCAGAGCCTGGTGGCGGCTGGGCCTGGGCGGGCCCTCGCTCTTCCCACTCCCCCTGGGAACCCTGAGCAAGAGGTTTTTGGGTGAGACTCCGCCTCCGGGGCCCATCAAGCCTCCAAAGGACGCTCGAGGCACTAGCCGGGGACCACACTTCAAGAGCTGCTAATCTAGCGTCTTTCTGCCTCCCGCCTTCCGTAAGGAGATCCGTGACCCGTCCTCAGAGCTGACCTCCCTGCGGATGATGGCTCCCACGCCGAGCTGACCCCGGGGTGCAGGGGGAGCCCGCCGGCCCCCAGTGCATGCTTCCTCTCCCCTCCTGGGGCAAACCCTCCACTCTGGCCTGCACACGACCTGGCCAGTCTGCCTCGGCTACAGGGGTTCCCTCTCTGCAACTAGTGATGGCCGCTGTGCCCCAGTCAGTCTGTGCGTTCATTTGAGAAGCATGGAGAGGTGCCATGCCACCAGGCGCCAGTCACTGTGTGACGCGCTGTGAAAAAGAATAAGGTCAAATCTTCCAAAATTACCTTAAATTAATTCTGAATACTCACGATTCTGAGTCTGTCTCACAAATTAAACTGTTTAATCAAGTTGAAGATACTGATCTCCAAAGCACACTCCACTGGGTTTTCTGGAATTGGAAATGGAAATGTATGTAGTCTACTATTATAGTCTCTTTCCTGGATCTCTTAAAATCAGTATCTGTCTTAGAGAGCTCAAAAGAGTGGAGGGTACAATAAAAATGCCACTGTTCATATGTTCAGTACATTTGTAACATCTTCTCATGTAGTTTTTTTTTTTTTTTTCTGAGACAGGGTCTCACTTTGTAGTTCAGGCTGGCTCTGAGCTCACTATGTAGCCTAGGCAAGCTTCCAACTCAGCAATCCTCCTGTCTCTGCCTCCCAAGTGCTGGGATGACAGGCGTGCGCCACCATGCCTGGCACTGTGGTATGCGGTATTGATTGCTGGTGGGCGTGAGTCTCCACGCCCAGCATTGTATGTAGTTACTGGGGATCGAACTCAGGACCTTGCGCTTGTGAGGCAGGCACCAGAACCACTGAGCTAACCCTCCGGCCCCTCATGTAGTTTTTTTTAAAGTACTTGGTTGTGATCACAGGTTGATGCTTGATACTGTCTCCAGTTAGAAGGAAACCACAGTACCTGGGGGAAGACATCAAGCTACTGTCTCGGCATTCCCAGAGACTAGTGGTGCATGTGATACACGGAAGGTGGAGCCACCAGAACCAGGTACACGGACAGCCACACAACTAACACTCTCATTTCATTCATTCTGTTGAATCAATTTTTTTTTACATCCTCAAGTACTGTATTTTAAAATTTGCCTTTACTCATGCTTAATTTTAAAATAATGTTTATTTGTATTCTACTGCAAGTCTGAATGAAGTCATGCAAGTTATCCAAGACTAATAACATCATGGAATAAGAGAAGTTTATTAATGATAAAGGACGCTTTCACAGAGTCCAAATTAAGTCAGTTTTATAATTTTATTAAAGCATGACAGAAGAGTCCATGTAAGTGCAATAAAGTTTAATGAAAGCCCGGTATGGCCCTAAAAAAGTAGGCATTATTTTCAATGAAAATATAAATTAAAAATAAGAAACAGCCTTATAAGGAGTCTGAATTTTCTCCAAATTTGGACAACATTTATTTATGACTAAATTTATGCCTTCATTTAACAAGGTAATGATGCTCTGTATTATTACTTGGTATGCATTTGAAAAATAGTTATTTAATTAGCTACTTCTAAGACAAACTTAAAGGTTGTTTGAAATGTGGCTCATTACACAATTCTGCAAATGTGCTCTGTAATGACTAACATCACCACACAGCTGTATAAATACATTTACTGTGACACATGCTTCTGCCACAGGTGGGTATTTTCCATTCTAAGTATTACTAATATGCAATTCAGACTAGTCTTAGAACCAGAATTCAAAGGAAGAAATATTTCTTCAATTATTTAACTATTTACAAAATGCCAGTTAATCCAACAGAGTATTTAAATACTTTTTTAAGTTCCATATTGCTTTTAAACAAGTCTATGGTGGCTACTTAATTCTTTATTTTAGATATGTCAACAATAAATAATCAGTAAGAGCCATCTCAAAATAAATTATTTAATGTGCATTTATCAGCAATACCCTTGAAGCATGAGATTGTTTTTCTAATAACAAAGTATAGTTTTAAAAAGTAAACTATTCCAATAATAAAATCACATGATTAGAAGTCACTTTGAGTAAGACATAATAAGTATCTGAAAGCTTGTCATGGTGGCACTCACCTGTGACCCCAGAGGCTGAGGCAAGATGATTACTGTGAGTTTGAGGCCAGCCTGGGCAACACAGTGAGCTGGAGGCAGCCTGGACTACAGAGCAAGACCTTGTCTCAAACAAACAAACGACCCCCCCCACCCAGAACACAAGTATATGAATAAGTTAAACTACACTTTCTAGATTTTATATACAGCATCACACTATCCATAATGAGAAAAAAATGATCTAGCCACTTTTAAATATCATGCATGATAAACTGTTACATGACACCAAAAAAAGCCTACCAATATGTTATATGTAAGTAACATATGTAAAATACACACAGCAGCTTTGTCTCAAGGTCTTGGATAAGGCGTGTCACGTGGTCCTAGATTGAAGGCCGAAGCAGAGGGATAGGAAGCGTGCACAAATACATTTTCTGTCTAACAAGTCATTCAGACACGAAACCTGGGGAAATGTATTAGTTTTGAAAATATAAAACAGATTTAGAACCTCACATGGGCGGGTACCAAAATCACTTCTAATATCTGAGTGATTTCAAATACGTCTACAGCCTCTCCAGCTTCTGCCCAGCGCCTGGCAGCTGCCCCTTCGTGACAAGGGAAGTGAACAGGCAGACTTTCCTCCCGCGGCTCCCACAGGACTGTGCCAGACGCAGGCACCGCGGGCACACACACAGGCAGATGGCAAGAGTCCACATGTGCCTGAGCACAAGTCTGGAGTTCCTGACCTGCCCTCCGGCTACACGCATCTCACTCCTACCTGCCACAGTGCCCAGGGAGGCTGGCACAACCGAGAGAGACTTTGCTAACTGCACCATGAACAAAAAGTTAAGATTCTATACTCATAATTACTCCCAACCATTCCAAATAATGTTTACACTGAGGTTACATTTCTCCGGTATTAACAAGCTATAGTCCCTGAGAAACTGACCAGAACTTTCCAAATCAGAGGATTTAGCAAGAAGGTCTATGCTTTTCTTCAATGTGCATGGCCAGTGGACATCACATGCCAGGAGGTGCTCTGTGGGGCATCCACACCCAAAGCACAGAGGGTGCTGCCCGTACAAATGTAAACCTTCCTGAAGACCCGGCTGAACCCAGGGCAGCCTCACGGCACAGGGCAGACAGGAAGGATCTCCCTGCAAGTGAACCCGCAGTTTAAAGGCTCTTGTGGACTTTACTAAACACCACGCACTTGAGCACTGTAAATGCAAAAGAGCGAGTACGAGAAAGCTGGCACATGGTTTAGAAACATCAACAGAGAAAGCAAAGCGGAAGCTGCAGACCTGGAGAAATGCTCCCCTGAGAGGCTGAGCCCACCTCATTAGTCCTGGATCTAACCAGAATTGCTGGGTCCAAAATGAAACCGTTCACGACAAGGTCACTGACCGCCTTCTAAGAGGTCTTAATAACACCCTAGAAACACAGAACAATGCCCCATATATTCACTGGCGATGCTTTTAATAAAATGTATAAAACTACATGTTTACTTGGAACTACTGTAAAATGATTTCATCCTGTTCTGTGTTCACCATCCTCAGTTTTGGTGGTGTCGGGGTCGAGCCCGGGGCCTCCCACACGCTGCGTGTGCTCTCACTAAAGCACAGCCTCAGACCTTTCTTCTCCGTAAGTGACTTTACTGAGGGATCATTTCCAGGTGATAAATGTAGAACTCAGCACCATTTAAGGAGTGTTGCCCGTCAGTGGAGGCATCTGTGGCCACAGCCCTCAGGATCGGGTGGATTTCCATCCTGCGGGAAGCCTCTCCGAGCGTGGGGACGGTACCCCACGCGGGCAGCCACCGAAGCGACTGAGAGTGGTTCTTCCCGTGCTGGGACCTTGCGATGTGAAGCCACATTATCGGGTCGTGTGCTTGCACCCGAGATACCGACACTGCCATGTGGGCTGCGTTCGTGAACCCTGCTGGGGCGCGTTCCACGGATGGGCTGACCGCAACTTGTTTGTCCAGCCCCAACCAGTGGCCATCTGGGGCTCTGCCTGGGCTTAGCGAACGTGACATCAGCATCCCTGTGGACGCACGTCTTTGTTGCCAACGCTCACTCTTCTTGGGTCTCTGCTCAGGGAGCAGACGCCCTGGTCAGAAGGTGCCGCAGAGGTGCGGTGCCAAGCGCGGCCCAGCAGGGTCCCAGCGGAGCCTGCCCTTCACACCTGCTCTGCACTCTCTCCAACACTTTGCAGTTCCAACTTTAGAACTGTAACTGTTCTGCAGGTCATTCGTGGTATCTTATTGCAGGCTTAGACAGCCTTTACGTTATCCTACTGCAGGTTTAAAGAGCTTTCACGGCAGTCACCTTTCTGTGCTTACTGTCCAGTGTATGTCTTCCTTGGTAAAGTATATTTTCAAGTCTTTGCTTTTTTTAAAATTTGTTTGTCTTACGCGTGTTCTGAGTTCTTAAAATACTCTAGGTTCAGGCGCTTGCCAGACACTACTACAAACATTTTCTCCTACTTTGGGCCTTCTTCACCTTTAAATGATATTGTTTGTAGAGCTGACACGTGTAACTATGAAAAAGTCCAATTTATCAAAACATTTTAAATCTTCTTCATACTAAGAAGTCTTTGGATACCTTTGGGTCACTTTTTCTTCTAAAAATTTTAGGTTTTATAACATTAAGGTCTACAATCTATTTTTTTGATCATTTTTATATCTGCTATGAGATGGAGATCAAGATTCTCCCTCCCTCTCCTAAGAGATAAACTTGTCATATGCTGAAAAGACTGATCTTTCTTTTTTTTTTTTTTTGAGACAGGGTCTTGCTTTTGCAGTTCAGGCTGGCCCTGGGCTCACTATGGTGCCCAGGCAAGCCGCCGCGAACTCAGCAATCCTCCTGTCCCTGCCTCCCGAGTGCTGGGATGACAGGCGTGAGCCACCACGTCTGACATTGTGGTATGCGGTGTTGATTATTGGTGGGCGTGAGTCTCCACGCCCAACATTATATGTGGTTACCGGGGATCGAACTCAGGACCTTGCGCGGCAGGCGCCGGAACCACTGAGCTAACCCTCCGGCCCTGATCTTTCTTTTTAAATTCTTTAGTGCCTTTGTTGAAAAATCAATTGGCCTCATATATGTGGGTCTTTCTGAACTTTTCTATTCAGTTCCTATTTATCATTCATATTCTTTTAAGGACATTTATTTGTTTTGTTTTGATTTTAATTTTTTTTCAGTAACAGAGATCGAACTCAAGACCTTGCACTTTTGAGGCAGGTGCGGTGCCATGAAACTACATCCCTGGCTTCATTCATGTTATTTTAAAGAAGTAAAGTTTACATTATCTCCTCTGTTGTGAAAGTGTTATAGGTAGCTAAGCTAGTTAGGCATCTTGTAGGCAGTTAGAGAGGGCTGGCTCTCCAAAGCCCACAGAGAAGGAGCCAACATGGAGGACAGTCAGAGACCTCCACTAAAAGTTAGCATTACCAAAGGAAAAAACTAGCCCAGCCATGCAAGATAAACAGGAGTGATTGATCCTTTCAGAAGGCATCAGTCTGATACCCTAAGTAGGCGTCAGTTTCCCTTAGGGTAAACAGCAGTGCTTGGTATGGACGCAGGCAGCGGTCTCCCAGGGTGAAAATCCTGACCTACCCCTCCCAGAGAAAACCCCAGACTAAAATTTCTTGTATGCTTGTTATGTGACTTGATTTCTCATTGGATTCCCCGTTTAACTGATAGGACCTAAGCAGCTATACTTGTTGTAACCTTATTGGTCCATCATGGTTTTATAACATTTAGGTTCTCAATCTGGTTTTTGTGTGATTTCTCATTGTACCAATATTACCCAAGTGACTGTACTTGCAACGTTACTGGTTAACTATAATTTTGTCCCACTTTAAACCCACCTCACCCCATGGCTTTGCTCCACTAAAGCCCCCTGGAAAGTGAGGTGAGCAGGTCTCCACTTTCAGGCCCCCTTCTGTCTCTCTTAGGCAGAAGCCTTCTTTCTCAATAAAGTTTTTCCCACTCTTAACCTCCATTGTTCCTAAAATTCGTTCTTTGACTTTAGAGAACACGAACTCACGCTTCAGGTGTCTGGCAGGTTGGGAGCCAGGCTTACTCCCCTGGACCAAAGGGAATGACATAGGCCCTGGTCATCCCCTGCCCACTGTGCCTCCTGGCCAGTGGGCCACAGCACACCACCGACCCTGGCCAGGGTGCGTCCCGCCAGCCCGCCCACTGCAGCCACCATGCAAAGCTCTGAGCTTCCTTTCTTCAGAAAGGAACCTGAGACACCCTCTAGAGCTTAAAATGCATCTACTTTTCACTCACCCTTAGGCTGACCCAAGGAGAGAAGAGCAAGGGACATTCCTCGCCCAGACGCTGCTTCCCTCCCTGTGTCCTCCTCCTCCTCTCTCTTAGGCACTGTTTATTCCTTAGTGAATAAATTCAGATCTGTGAGAATTCTCAATATCGTGTTACTCTGTTCTTCTCATAGGCTTATTTATGAATTTTAAAGTAATGAGTTACATGAACTGTTACATACAGTGAATAATTTTTCTATCATGGAGTTACACAAAAGATTCATGGGTTTTCTCTAACACAAACAATTCAATAAAGGCACAGTTTCTTCTTATTATCAACTGATTTATAATGATATTAGGATAAGGTTATACATTTTAACAATGTTAAAATCTGTTAATGATAGATATTGAGTAAGCAGAAACATTAGTCAAAGTGAACATTTTTAACACATCACATAGAAATTATTGTAAAATGAAAGATACTATCACAAAGAATTGATTTTTAAAACTATTTTTAAATGAAAAACATTTTTTTTTGAGACAGGGTCTCACTATGTTGTCCAGGCTGCCATTTAACTCACTATGTACCCCATGCTAACCTCAAACTGACAACAATCCTCCTGTCTCAGCCTCCTGAGTCCTGGGATTACAGGTATACACCACGATGCCTAGCTAAATGACAATTTAAAACACAACATACTAAATTGCTATCTATGAGAGCTGAATACCTCAGACACAGAAAACTTTCTTTTGCACAGATGTGGGTGTGATCTCCAAGTTGGATATTAGAATATATTTTGCTTCATTTAAGCTAATTTTTTAAACATGCTTTCCCTGGTTTGGGGCTTCCCATTAAAGATAGTATCAGTTTGCTAATTGAGATTACAGTCACCTTTCTCATTTTATGCTGGAGTGTTCCACTGCCGTGGCATTACCCTTGCTTGTGCCTGTTCTGTTAAAGTGGTTTTCTATTGGAACAGGTTTGCAGTAGATAACGATTATAATCATTATGAGGAACTGGTATAAATACCTAATAGATTTCATTTACAAATAACTGCAGCCCATAGCAAATATCAAACACCAGAAACTCTGGGGACCTTACTAGATGCAGCACTGAAAAATGTAGGAAATTTGGTGTGGGAATATAATGAGGGGAAGGAATAAATATGATTCAGAAAGAAAATAAAAGAGTATGTATAAAGGGGGTGGGGAGGTGTGGGTGAGTAGGAATATGGGTAAAAATGAGAACTAACTTGTGTCATATACTGGTACAAATTCCCCAATGTTATATGTGATTGTGAGGTGTATATAAATTGTACCAATAAAGAATTCAATTTTTAAAAAATGTAACTTTCAGGTAGCCTAGTGAGGTTAACAGCATTCCACGGCCTCAGGGGCCCAATTGCAAGGCTCAGACCTTACTTGCTGTCAGAACTTATTCCTTAAGAGCATCATTCCCTGGACCTGGACAAGCTCTGTCCAGTGAGTGCGCTCGGGTGACTTGCTACCACTGCAGACAGGCTGGCAGCCTGAGGCCACACGCAACACCAGAGCACACTGGAGTCCCTGTTTCTGGGGCCCCTTGAGTTCCCCAGAATCAGGCACCCCAGCCTCCACTGCCTGTGGCTCAAACCCCACGCCGGCTTTCTACCTGCTCTCGGTGGGTCCCTTCGGGTCGTGATCTCTGCCTTGATAGTAAACCCAAAGAATTCAAATATTCTCCCTGATTTCCTGGTTTCTTCACAACTCTTTCAGCATTTGGGATATGGCAAAGGTAAAGCTGTGAGGAGCCCTTCTGTGGGCCCACCTATGCTTTCCCATCCCTCCCCCGCTCCAGGAGCCCCTGCGCCGGGCGCTCCCCTGCAGGCCCTCCTCCGAGGGTCCCACAGAGGCGCAAGCGTCTCCTCCTCCTGCTTCCCGTCGGCACCAGTCTAGGACCGGAGCCGGCGTCCCCGCTCTGCTCCAAAGCGCCTATTCAACCCCACTCACGGCTGCAGTGCCCATGGCGCTCAGGCAGCTCTGCCTCCAGAACCCCTTCTCAAAACCCACTGCTTTCCAAGTCAAGGTGCATCCCAAGTCCCCTCATCTGCAAACTCTCCCTGGTCCGGGTCACTGTGACTCACAAGCCCGCATGTCCGCCTCAACCCCCCTCTCGATCTGCAGGACGGATCTGACCTGTCCCTCGTCCCTTAGCGGGACTCCGGCCCACACCAGGGCAGCAGCGCCGGAAGCTGTCTCTACGCCTCTCGCCTCACCCACATCCGCAGGCCGCGGCCGTCCGCCCACTCCACCCTCACAGTGGCTCCGCTCACCTGCTCCCCAGTGCCTCTGTGCCCTCTTATCAAGGCCTCCATGCGCGCCGCCCTCTCAGCCCTGTGCGCCCTCTTGCTGCTCAGCCGGGGCTCAGCAGGGCCCTGAAGCTTCCCCCAGAGATTCATCCAGGGACCAAGGCGCAGGGATCAGATCAGGGCCCGCTGCAAACTACGGTGGTTGTGGATGTGGCGGGGAGAGTGACTTCACATGCATTCCCAGGGGATCCCAGACGCCAACCCCACTTGGGAAGGGCTCGCCAGGGACGCAGGGCGCCGGCCCCACTCACGGAAGGCTTGCCGGGGACGCCAGGCGCTGGCCCCACTTGCAGAGGGCTCACCAGGGACGCGGGACGCCGGCCCCACTCACGGAGGGCTCGCTGGGGACGGCTCGCTGGGGACGCAGGACGCCAGTCCCACTCGCGGAGGGCTCGCTGGGGACGTGGAGCACCAGCCCCACTTGGGGAGGGCTCGCTGGGGACGTGGGGCACCAGCCCCACCCATGGAGGGCTCGCTGGGGACGTGGGGCACCAGCCCCACCCATGGAGGGCTCTCCGGGGATGCAGGGCGCAGACCCCACTTGCGGAGGGCTCACCGGGGACACGGGATGCAGACCCCACTCGCAGAGGGCTCGCCCGGGATGTAGGATGCAGACACCACTCAGGGAGGGCTTGCCAGGGACGCAGGGCGCCGGCCCCACTCGTGGAGGGCTCACCGGGGACACAGGCAGCGAGCGGGGCCTCCAGCACCAGGGCCGCCCAGACCGCCAGCCCTGCCACTGAGAAGCAAGCATGCCTGCGCGGGGACCCCTCGGCACCGTCCGGATCTTGGCTCACGTTTTTCCCAGCGCCCCACAGGAAGCCGCCTCCATGCTGTCACCACCGGGCTCTTCTCCCTCCCTTACAGCATGATCAGGTCTGTCTGCAGGTCGAGTGCCCCATACTTGGGCCCCTCCAGTCTGTACAGATCGGCCAACACTCAGCTGGCCCCGTTTTCCTGCCTGAGGTCCTGATCTCCGGCAGAGAGGATCTCGGGCGTGAAGTAGCCTTACTACTGTTTCTCTCACCACAAAGCATGAGCCTTGGCTGCAGAACAGCACCAGACACGGAACAGTGTTTTCTAATCACCCACCCAATGAACCCACAGCTGCTTTGCTCACTATTAATTACACATTCAATGCTTAGCACACAGGGAGCTAGTTACACAGAAAACAGTAATTCTGTGGTACATGTTGAATGGACAAATGGGCTTACTTAATAATGGCAGGTATTTCATTATAAAGGAGTTTATCCTCTTAAGGAAAAATCACTTCAAAGTACTTTTAACCTTCCACATGCTAAAGGAAGTCTTTTTCAGTACTGATATGCTATCCATCAGTTTACTTTTGCTTTCCAGTTAATATTTAGTATTTAGGAACATATGTCAACAAAACAGATTGAAACCACAGCTCTCAGCTAAGAGTAACCTCAAAATGATTTAAATTCATGGAATAAAGACAAAACTATATTACTTTCTTTGTTAAGGTTTCTGCTCTCAAATGGAAGAGGATTAAAAGCTTTTCAAGACAAAATCAAAAAGTGTCTACTTTTGAGTGTTCTTTATTGGTGAAGTAATGCTAGCATCTTTAACATTCTTTAAAAACTATTTTTAGCTATTATCCTATGTCCCATAATAGCTTTTTCCTTGAAGTGTAATAGCTCATGTAGCTATAATAATATGCCAACTATGGGGGAAACAGCCATATGGGAACAGTGATAAGCCAATGAAAAAAAAAATTTTTTTTTGAGACAGGGTCTCGCTTTGTTCAGGCTGGCCCTGAGCTCACTATGTAGCCCAGGCAAGCCACCGCGAATTCAGTAATTCTCCTGCCTCTGCCTCCCGAGTGCTGAGATTACAGGGGTGAGCCACCACGCCCGGCACTGTGGTATGTGGTATTGATGGCTGGTGGGCGTGGGTCTCCACGCCCAGCATTCTATGTGGTTACTGGGATTGAACTCAGGACCTTGCACTTGCGAGGCAGGCACAGGAACCACTGAGCTAACCCTCTGGCCCAAAAACCCTTTACTTTTTAAACAAAATGTATTTCTTTTTTTTTTTTTTTTTTT